>JAJEKV010000579.1:0-141894 GCA_021234155.1 Isoetes taiwanensis
TTTGCTTGAGCTACAAAAGACCTTCGAGGTATCGTTGTTGTGAACTTCACCATTCCACCAACCAAGCGTAACGCCCAATTGGCAACCACGCCAGCACAAAGCTCAACCCAAATTACCGCAAATCGCCAAGGCTGAAATTGACAAACTCTTGGTCGCTGGCCCGATTTACAGGTCAAACATTCTCAATGAGCCCCAGAGCCATTGCTCTCAAACACAATGGTGTAAGATCCGGCTGCTTATGGATTACAGAAAACTCACCGCTTTCAATGAAGGTGATCACTTTTCTCATACTCTCCTTTCACTCCACAGATTCTGAAGAAGTTGTCGTCATGAGATAAAATTTCTTCATGGATGGTTTTTCTTCGCTACAATCAAATTTCTATCTGGCAAGAAGATCAACCTTTAAAACTACCTTCACCACCCTCGCAGGCACTTTTTGCCTGGCAGTGGTCCCTTTTGTTTGTCAAACTCTCCTTCAACCTTTCAGCATCATGCTTTCCCTCGCCTTTTCAAGACTTCTTGAGTGAAGGAAACCTTTTCTTCGTGATTCTCCTTCAAAGATGATTTTTCTCGGCCACAACTCACCCATGCTGGATGATCACCGACAAATTGGAGCTTGTCTTTTCAAAATGTGATGAATCAGTATTAGTCTCAATTCTGAAGTAACTTTCTGCCACTCAAGCAAGCTCGCTATTAACAAGGGTCGCAAGAAGACGGTATCACCACGATCCCTAAAATCGGGCTAGGTAATCGAAGCAATCACCGTTTAATATCAAAGAGACACGCTTTTCCTTGGTAGGCACAATTACTATTCCACCTTTCATTCTCGATTCTGTTTCAGGCCGAATTTGTATCTGCAACTTACCGGTGATGAACTACCTCTGGGTTGAATTCAAATAAAGTCGCCGGTTGAAGTCATACTTACTGTGCCCGTCCTTGTTCCTCCTCAATGGGACAAACCTTCCACGTCATGTTGGACATCTCTCTTATTATTGGTGGTGTTTCTCGTGCCTCTCGATGAAACCATCGATAAACCAACCGCTATGCTACCAGAACTCAATCCCGCCGAAAGCAACTATTCTCCTACCTTAACGAAGCTTTGGGTTTAGTTTTCTCAGGTCATGTCCAACGCCCGGTTATTGTTGCCAGTTTCCTTTGTTGATCATCGTTTCTTATTTGATCAACAAAGCTACGCCTACCTGACGCAATTTTCCGTCGCCGCAATACCGCCTCGAAACTATTCGCGTAAAGTCTCATGGTGCTCTGGATTACCTTTTCACGATCCACGGAGCGATCCATCCAGCTGACGCTTTTCCGTGACGCCACTATTCTCGGTCACGCCACGCCATTATTTCACCAATATTTTCATTTGCCGCCTCCTATCCACCTCTCCAAAGCTGCCTCTCGCCACTGCCGCTTTCCGAGGTCCTCAGGATCATACCATGGTTGCAGTTATCGTACAAACGGTAAAGACATGGTCCTCCTCGCCAGGTTCCTCTCCTCATTTAGGTGCCCGAGAAAGTTCGACACGGGAAAGCCCACGATGGGTTGGTGGTGGTCATTTTAGTGGTGACGCCACGCGACGCAAAACTTCTTTTGCGTGATACCGCCCAATTTTCTAAGGGATGCCCAATGCTTTATGTCTCGCGACATGTGACGCGTCAACGCAGGGAAGCCCACGGCCCGTAACTTTTCTTCCCATTGACGCCGTCGCCACGCCACATCCCTTCAAGAAATGGGAATGGATTTTGTGGGGCCTCCATGGACCGGGCGCTGCACACCCGTGCCCCGCTATATTTCGGGTCATCAACACGGATTATGCTACCAAATGGGCGTAAGTTGTGCACTTCCGCATAACACCGCCGCCAAGACAGCCAAGGTCCTTCTACACGCATATCATCACGCTGCTTTGGTTGTCCCACGGAACTTTAGTGATCGTATGCATTTTGTCAATCATACCATCAAAGAGCCGACGATTACCTTCACATCCAACACCGAAGAGAGTACACCCCATATCCTCAAGGAAATGGCTTGGCTGAAACCAAATAAACACTTCACTCAGCTTCAAGAAAATTTTGACGCTTTCACAACAGATTTGGCAGAAAAAGTTGTCTTTCGTTTTGGGCTTACAACACTAGTTTCCAAAATAAGCACGGGTCACACTCCTTTCAAACTGGGTTTATGGTCAAGAAGCTCTCATGCCTTTGAATATATTCTTCCAATCCTCCTCGCTTTTCAACTTACTACAGCCCATAATCCACCGCCGCACTAAGGAAAGGGTTTATCAATTGGAATGCTTTGATGAACTGAGGCGATGTTTACATTCTCCGTGGTTCTTCATGGACACCGGGCTTGCAAAAATCTTTTGCATGACAAACGCCTTAAGACAAAAAAAAACATTCAAAGAAGGTGATTTGGTTCTTTAGGATTCTCGCTAGCAAAAATTTTTCGGCAAGTTAAAAGTTCCGATGGCTTGGTCCTCAGACAAATCATTCAAGTTGTGCAAACCCGTTGTTTTCCAAATGGTCAACTAGATGGCACTCCATTACCTACACCGGGTTAATGGCTTTTGCCTCAAACAATTTCATACAACAAATACATGCGTACCATACACCAGATGCAACACCAGAAATTGACTTTATAGTGACTAAAGACGATATTTATATATTATAGAGGCAAATTTTACAAAATGAGGGCGAGCCCATCTATTTCTTTTATGAGCATAGCTCTATGGCAGTGCCCTATTTACAAAAATCCTGTTGGAGACAAACCCCACTGGGTTTGGAGCAGGGTGATGTAGGATATGGTACCGCCTGCCCGATCCCCCAAGGTGAATCACCACCTCCATCCCGCTGGTGGGATCGGGATGCTCACCATCCCCGCACACCACCTATCCATGGGAATGCCACCATTGTGGCACCTCCACGTGTCCTGCAGGGTCCATCTTGCATGTTATCCACTCCAGTAGTTCGAGGGCATGGTGCATCTGTCGAAGTCCCGCAACATTACATACTTGCGCCATCGGTGTCTCGCCACCCATCAAGCTTCATATAGCCAACCGAGGACCTCTCGCCAACGGACCAATCGTAATACCGCTAACGCGGTTAGCAATGCAAGGCTCTTCTAATCGCACCTTTTTCTCCGGCCAGAGATATCTAGCTTAAGGAAAATTCCTTCTCGATACCTTTCGCTTTTAATGAGATATCCCACTTCAGAAGTTAAGCAAGATAAATGACATTCCTCTTCTTTTCACTGGCCGAACATTAAGGTGTGTCCTTTTGCTAGATGTCACACTCAGATCATTTCCTACGCTCATCGCCAATCGCTCGTTTCTCCCTTTACCGCTTGGGGATTTCTAGCTGTAATTTTGTTTCCTTCACCGCTTCTCTTCGATTCATTGCCATTCTCAGACATTAACGGTTAAGCCTCGACATACCCCTTTCAACACTTTGTGCGCCTAAAACTCTCGCCATTCCACGCCAGTTTTCCACTTCCTCTCCGGGTCATTTTGCATCTCCGTTTCTTTCCGTCGACGCCGCCATGGTCGCATTCCAAATTCTCTCTACACTCAAGCTTCTACTCCTGTGGATCCGCTCTTTTCGAAATTGTGGCCTTTCTGGACGCCACCTTTTTCGAAGCCCCTCGCTATCCGGAAGTGAAGTCGCGGAACGCCTGGTTTTATGAATTCTTCACATGGACCCTTCCTTTGCACCAAATCCTGCAGCAATTGAAGCAGCCATCGCCACATCGCCAACAGCCCGAAGGATATGCTATGCGGGTCGACGGCACCACCATCTTGCTCAGCCCCCATTTCGAGGTGGCCCAGATCTTTGCAAACCCCTTTATCTTGGGCTGCCTTTACAGATCGATATCGACATGTCAAGGCCCTTCTTATCAAGCAAACATAGACCGGCTTCATCATTATTGCAAAGTCCCATGACACTTTTTGTCGCTTTTTTTAGAAATTGCTTGGGTATTCTATCAAGAACACCCATATCAATGTGCCGCTCTATAATATGGTGATCACAGCCATCCGCCTTAAATCCCACCATATTGATTGGCCACACCGCCGTTCTACCGCCTCCTTCATGAAGTCGAACACTGGCTGCCCCTCCCTTGTCTTTGAAGCCCTCAGTGGGTGGCCATCTTCAAGCCATCATCCGGTCGTTAATTTTCTCCCTCACCTTCGCTTTCATGTTTCCACTCAGCAGTCCCATATTCCCTTTCACACTCAGTAGGCTGCCTTCACACCCTCTTCGCTTCCCCGGTCATAAATTCAACGAACGCCACGCGATGTCACGCTCTTTCTTGTCTAACGGAATCCATGCCCCATCTTTCCCCATGTTTCAAACGCCAAACAAGGCAACAAAGAGGCCCTCCACCACCACATCCTCGCCAAATAGACAATACCAAATAGATGTTCGTCGTCGCTCAAGTCTAAGAATCCCGGGACATTCTCATGAACTAGAACGGTGCTCAGCCGCTGCGGGCTTAATTTTGAAACCTGTAAATGTTAGGAATTTGTGCATTTGTTGGGCTTAATTTGAAAACCCAGAACGTTAGAAATTTGTGCATTTTGGCGCATAAAAAGCATTGAATTGTGCATTTGCATGCATTAACTTCTAGGCCATAGGATAAAGTTTATGTTTGGTATATCACAGTTTGCATCTTACTTGCAAGGCTTAATTTAATATTCATTATTTTTGTTCCATATTGCAAGTTTATGTTTGGTATTAATAGTTTGCATCTTCATATTGAAAGTTTATGTTTGGTATGTAACAATTTGCATCTTCATGTAGAGTGCTTGCAGGGCTTAATATTCACACTATTTTGATTTTTTTTTACTACAATTTTGGGTCTCATCTCTATCAAACAACAACTATGAATTCATTTTGTTTCATTATTTAGATGATCTTACAATAGATGTAATTTTCATTTTCATTTCTACTTCCGGCACCGCGTTCATGAGGTTGAGAGATACCCATGCATTTTGTTAGAAAACCTTTATTTACAAATAGGAATGGTGCCCAGCGTTGCTGGGCAATGTTTAGGTGCTTTAAATGCAACGCTGGGCAATGTTTGGGTTATATAACTGTTGCCAACCTGTTATTAAAATCATCTCATCTCATATTATAATGTTTTGCTGTAATTCCTGGATTTGGATCCAGCCCTAGATCCTAGGGCCGCAAATGACTCGACTAGATCGAAGGGTCTAAATTTAGTCTATTTTCCAAATTACCTTTCTAGGGTTTCTTCGGCAGAGCAGCGGGCAGAGGTGCCTCCAGTCACTGAGAGGATGCAGCCAAAATAGCTCTGGAAGAGATGATTGTCAGACTCTTTAGAGGCAGAGTTCTTTTTTGTTTTTGGATAAGAAAGCTTTGTTTCTTCTAATTTCATATGCAAAGAATCTAGACATCACTTTCTCCTTCTCAATCCCTTCCAATCGTTACAGGGGCGATGGCAGTAGACGCGAGCCTAGGTTCTTCTTGTGCGGACTCTGCTGCTGTTGGTGCTGGATCCTCGGGTGCTTTCACTGACAAGAGCTCAAGCCAGGACATCAGTTTGTTAATCACAGTGGAACTTCACTCTTTCAACAAAGACAATGGCATGTTTATCTCCAGGCAGATGGATGGAGAGAAGCCATGTTTACTTTAAATAGAATGAAGGAGCCTTTGTGCATCAGAAGCTTTTGCTACAGGCAGCATCTCTGAGCCAGTGAGACGAGCTTCCTTTCTTAGTTTAGAGCTTTGGATCATCTGCCATGCAATACATAATCAAGATAATCAAGGTATGCACCTTTCAGTTTGTGGGGCTTCCATATTTATTCTAACTCTTATGTCTTATAGGACTATTCATTTTAGCTGCAACATACCTTCAATATTTCTTGCTACTCTTTCTTTACGACCAGTGAACTTTTTGCACTTCCTCTCATTAATCTTCCACAAACACATGGTTCATTTTCTGTATATTATTCACCAAACAAATTTTTTGTTTGATCTTTTACCTGGGTGGTATTTATAATATTTTCTTCAGCCCTGCATCAAATCCTAATCCTTTTTTTCTTTCAGATTTTGTTACAGGAAAATGGCAAACAAAACCTGCACATCATTTTGGAGTTTGGGTTGTCCATCATTTCATATCTTGAAGGTTTTTATATTGTAGAGATTTATGTATCAGTAGGGCCCTTCCATGTGATTCTTTGACATCAAATACTGTTTCTGCAAATATTGTTTCTGCAGGTACTGGTTTCAAAGTGGTACGAAGACGACCACGATACAAAGAATGGAATGATTATATTGTTCGCTGGCTTTCTGAAGGCATGCATATAGAAAGGAAATTTTTGTTATTGAGGTGCTCCTTTTTATCCTCTGCCGGCCATTTTTAGTTTCAACATTTTAGTATTGTCCACCAATATGCATCTTGACTAAAGCATTTTGTTTTATCCTCTTCCTCTTCACTCGATAGGTTTGGTGGTGCATGTCGGAATGAGATCCTTGCTTGGATCAACACGACCCTGCATCTCAATCTTACCAAAGTTCAATTTGATTTCAATATGTGACTTCAGTTAAATTTCATCGTTTGATTTACCGGTCTGTCCTGTTGTGGGCGCGCAAAGACAGTTCGCCCTAAAGAATAGGAAATGCACTTCCTCACAAGCAGGACTGATCGATTGCCACAGTTGGTAGCCCTCAGTTTGGTGATAAGGCGGCTGTATCATCAGATAAGTAATAAGTTGGTAGCCCTGGGGTTGTATCATGTGCAGACATTTTGGCTATGCAACATAAAGGCTTACAGTTACATAAGTTCATATTTGTGAGTTACATAAGTTCGTATTTGTGAGCACGCTAAAGGCATGTTGCAATGCTGCTGCCATAGAGCATGGCAGAACCATTCACGACCATATGATACAATGTGCCAGGTGTCCGCTTATAGATATATATGCAAAATGTGGAAACATAGACGGAGCACAAAGTCACTTATCATGGTGATTATACGATATAGTTGACGGTTGATCAACCAGAAGAAGCTGGAGGCTCCAGTCAATGAGAGAGAGGTTATCAAACTGCGAGTTCATTGCCATTACTCCACCTTTGCATATGTCAAGTTAAGAAACATATGCTTAAATATATTTGAGAAATTTTTTACTTTCATGCTCCTATCTGCCATTCTTCTTCATACAATGACTAAACACACCAGTATTTACTTGCATTTTAAACATTGATCTGTGCAGGGCAATTTCTTACATATCCATGTCAACAAGCTTTGTTTACTTGCATTTTAAACATTGGTATGGGCATGGCTTTTAAAGATTGATCTATGCAGGGCAATTCAATTACACAATTAATGTTTTCTTACATATGTGTCAACAAGCTTTGTTTGGCGGCAAATAGACATGTGAGTGAATTTGAAAGCAAGCATACATGGAGCAAAAGGCCAACAACAATGCTACAAGCTTCATGAGTGTGATTCTAGGACCAAAAGGCCAACATCTAGACATGCTATCTTATGGCTTAAACTACACTTTTTATAGATGGTCTTATTTTTTTCAAAACAGTTTGTTTTATCTTTAGCGATGGTCTTATTTTTGTCAAGACAATTTGTTTTATCTTTAGCACTGTTTTTATTAATATAAGTACCCCGCTATCTACTCATGCTCCACAGTCAGAGTCATCCACATAAAAAGTTGAGCCTTTGCTTTTGGTCGACATAAAGAAGATGGGATTGACATGTTGGTGCTTGAACCTTTTGTGAATTCACAACTTGGATGAGGTTTGGGCTTATAAACGCATGGTAATGATCCACATTAGTAGTTTGGATGAAGTTTGAGTTTACGTAAATCAATGCGGTGATGATGTAGACTTTTAAATATACTAACTTCAACACTCGAATGTGAACAATGGAACACGTGAATACTTAGAATGATTACTAAATTGGAACATCTAGGGTCAATAAAGAAGCACAAAGGCATTGAATTCTAATGAGAAAATTGCTATATAAGTACAACAAGGGGAGAATAGAGAAGTAGAAAAGGCATTGAGTTTTTATCATGAAAGTCACGAACTATATTCACAAGCAGAAATGGATCAATTCGTGAACTCCACAACACATAATGCTCCATAAGACAAAAGCAAGTCATAATACAACATCAAAAGTCAACTACACTCAAATTCCTTATAGCAACAGATAAGCAACTCACAAACAAAATAAAAAACCATTATTAGTAAAACACATATATAACGAGCTTTTAACCCTCTTCTATGTGAATGTAATAAGTTCCTAGATGCATTTTGACAACAAAATAAAGCTTGCCTCTGAATATTATAAACAATTCAACAACACTAGGTTTGAAAAGCAAATTGCTTTGAGATTTGTTACTTGCAATGCATCAAACACCAAAGCCATAACAAACAACTTACATCACAGTAATATAATAACACTCAACCCTAACACACTATAACATAAAATGCACATTAGAGTAATAAGCCATAATAAACAGTACTTTCATAAAATCAACACAACTGGAGTGAAGGCCTACTGTCTTATTTATGCAACATCAACACAATATGGAGTGAAGGCCTACTGTCCTCTTCTTTGGCTTATTTGTTATATTTAAGTTTCATCATTGGCACGTTCTTAACTCATGCCCAAGAATTTGGGCAACCGCTATTAGTTAATAATGCCATTATTGCACATAAGAATGAGCTTACGAAAAAAAAAAATGAAGCGGGGTTACAATGTAAAATCATTTTGTACTACAGGTTATGTCCTACAAAGTCATTTATGTCTGCAAATAACAGCTCAAAGCTTGTTGTCCTTACAGTCAAAGGAGCGGTAGAATTATTTCAAACATGCTTGGCAACTTCTTGAATATGTTGCATATCTTTTTATTCCAGCCAAGTCTTATCTACCATGATTTATGTCCGGGCACATTCAAACTGGAGTAGATGCAAAATCCCAACCAAATAAACGCCCATTGAAATTTGCATTTGGCAGGAACTTCATAGCACCAATAATAGATTAACAAATTGAACATAACCCTGCCTAACCTAGAATCTGTTAGAGCTTATTATGCTGTGAGCTTATTGGCTTAAATGTAGGATAAACAACCTTTAATAGATTACACAAAAATCCCATAACTTTCTTATATCCTCAACCATTATTTTTTTTTTTTTTTTTTTTTTTTTTTGAGGGCAAGATATTTTTATTTTTTATTAATAATATGTAATAAATACATTTATTGATGGCTCCATAGTAGCCAGATAGCCTAACCGTATCAGCACAAGTACTCAAACCCCAAGTATGAAGGTAGAGACAGACACCATTTGAGGAAATCATCAAAAGAAAAAAAAACCCTGCATGACCTGCATGACGATGATGCCACCCTAAAATGCCTCCCGAAGATACTGATAGACAAAGGTAAAAGTGAAGCAGTGTCTTCCCCAAGATTAACTTCTCCTCAAGCCGCACATCCGCAAAAGGTACTACAAGATAAGATAAGATAAGATAAGATAATTTTTTACGTCTCAAGATGCCAATGCCTTCTAGAGGCCTCCCCAAAGGGTGGTCTACTGCTTCTGCGTCTACTTTTAGTCACCAGCTTGAGCTTCATAATCATTGTAGTAGGTGAGACTTGGTCCTCCCGATCCAAATGCCACGAGATCTTTACCTTATTTTGACCTCCTTTCACAACACCGTCCCTAACAAACACACCATTCTTCCAAATGGGATGGAAGAGGGCCAACATGGAAAAAGCTTAAACACCTTCCAAGATAACATCTTAACCATACAAAATCTGTTAGAAACAACACCGATAAAAAATAATAGTCTCCACATCCCCAAACGCCCACCAAACCATTAGTAGAACACTCGAAGCTAAAGCGATCCATTCCTTGTGAGTCATCATTGTACACCTTCAAAGATTCACCGGAAAATTTCATACAATGGGACAACATAAGAATCAAGATGCTAAATACAACACAAAGTCCGCACAACAATTTAAAATCACTGTAAAAGTAGTGCCAAAGATGCCGGCTGAATAAATCTAGAACACTCTTCTCACAATTACCATTCTCAGTTGCTAATAAGATCTTGGACATACCCCAAGCCATGGCCACCAGTGCATCAGCAAACATCTGATAGAGGAACTGCAGAGTTCAAGTTCATTGCCTGCTCCAACTAATCTTAAATGCCTTAGATATCAGCTTAGAAGGAAGGATACTTCTTCCATGTTAATAAACTGAAGAAGATTCAACCCGCTTATTATGGGCATAATCACCTCCCCCAATACGTAAAACCAAACCTAGTACCGTGAGCCCCAATCGCAAGGTGAGTGCGTAGAATTCCCATCGAAGGGGAGTGCAAGAGCCACCATTAGCCACAATGAGTGCAGCCAAATCGATTTTAAATAACCTGGTCAAGTAACCCACAAAGGAGAGAGGGACAAAGCATGCCATAAAACCCTTGAACTTCTTCAACGGCACCAACAAAGCCGAAAACACAACCTCATTGATGCAAAATTGCTTCACCTAGTGCTGATTTAATCACAGAAAGAGAGGGCAAGAAGTCTTTCTACCTCAAGGTCCTGTGCTAAGGGTCCCTTCGAGAGTCTAGGCTAACACCAAAGAAACCTTTCCTACAAGACAACCGTTCAAGCTTCATGGGTACAAAATTGCTAGTGGGGTACAATTTTTGGCGAAGCACATATTAAGCACGTAAATAAATGGACACTATGAGAAGACCTGGACCATTAGGACCGTCAAAATCAATCAACGACTAAAATTTCTTGATATGAGCCCGATGCTTTGTAACAGCAGCGACACTCCATTTGTGGCATTTGATCTACTTCACCAAATACGCTAGTTATGGCTCATTGGAATCGGCATCCAAAACTAAGAATCCTTATGAAATTGCAGCTTCTACCGTGCATATTTTGAGCACAATCATGAAAAAATTCGATCAAGGTTGCCATAGAGTAGAAGCCAATATCTCATAAACTACTTGACGTAAACCGATTGCCGCCGGTTCCTATGGATTCATAGTACAAAAACGTCCTAGGACACCAAGTTTCGTTAAATCCATTGAGTATTTTCACGCAAGAGGCCAAAAACGATTTTTTGATATTTTACCGTAAAAGCATAATATCTTACAAACTACAATACGAGAATTTGATGCCGTCTATTCCATTAGATTCGGTGATGCAAAAACGCCTTTGGAGGTCAAGTTTCAGATCATTCCATAGAGGATTGATAGTGAAAAAAAAGCTAAAAACGATTTCGGTATCTATAAGGGAAAAGCTTATATCTCACAAACGGCTTCATAAAATCTAATGCCGTCTCTTCCATTAGATTGGACATGCAAAAACGTATTAGGAGATCAAATTTGAGTCACTTTCGTGAAGAATTATTGTGAATCAACCAAAAAATATTTCATCAGGTGCTTGTCTAAATAAGCACCGCACGTTAAATGCTTATTATGTGCTGAAAAATCGCTGCGTTTAAGCACTTTAAGCGACGTCCGGACGGTGATTTCTGCTACCCAGTATCAATTTTATGCCCTCATTCACCTTCTCTCAACTGCAACGAAAACAGAGGAGGCAGAAACCAATAGCCAGGGATTTGCCACTGGCTACTCTTCCAGCATACAGAGGTATGAGCACACTTCTCCACGAGATCGGGCGGCCGCCTGCCGCCGCCCTAGCCGCTGCCAAACCCTAACCCCATCCAAAAACCCACCTCAACCATTGGCAAAGGCACTGCATAGACTCTCTTTCTGCAAAACAAAACCCTGTAACGAAATAGGGAAAAGGAATTTGGAGACACTTTTGCCACCAAGCAATGATTACTAAATATCAAATATTGATGCATCTACAATAAGGTACACATGAAAGCATAAATTACGAGTATAAACCATCATTCAATTAAATTGGGATTATGTCTGTTCCAAAATCGCGCCAGATAAGCGTTATTTTTAAGGCATCTAGTGTTTTTTCAATTTTATTTTTGGCGTTTACAAAGTGTAGTGTATGTTGCATATATGGTTATTTTTTCATGTTTACTTTAAATAAGGTACTTATTTGCTCAAAATTAACATCACAATATCACATTGAAATAATCACTTACTTTACGAAATCAAGCAAATATTACAATACATAAAAATAATATTACTCCAATATTCACATCTTTTTAACAAACTTAAATCTAGAGTTACGGTATTTAGGCCAATAAAACTGGAATATCTATACAATAATAAATGAGTTGTCCTACAAAATACTTTAAAATAGACACATGACCTTCCTCCAAAATACTTTTAAATCGACCATTTTGGTAAGCGGACGATCCTACAAAAATGCTTTTAAAATAGAAAATTTTAATAAGTGACGTCAGTGTTAAATCGCGCCTGGCGCGATTTTTCAAGCTGTGTGCAAACTACTGGGCTTCCAAATCCTTATTTCTTCAGCCTTTCCAAATAGAAAGTCGATAATCCTACAGAACATCTTAGGGCTTTTTGCCTTTCATTCATCTTGTATTCATCTTGTAAGTAGAAGTAAACTCATGCTCGCTTATAAAACTGAAGAAGCTTCAATGCTAAACACGCTTCAATACTAAGTTTGCGCTTACAGTCTGCATGGGATCATATATACTTACAACACAGAATCAGTCCTGCCATCATTAACTATAGAATGGCACTTATAGATGAAGAAGCTATCTGATCCAAGTCTTTCTTAAAAGCTTTAAGCTTGAAACCGTAAAAATGCTTCTCCAAAGCCTGGGTAACATGGAACTTCCAATCTGAGGGCCTCGAAGTAGTATGGAAGCTATTGGATGCTCGCTTTAACCCCTTGTTTTGAACCACAATTTACAGTGCTATTCACTGCAGTTGAATGCTTTGAAACTAATTCGGCACTTTGAATCACTGCCAGCAAAACTTGCACTGCATCAGGGAAGGAATCAAGGAATAGAAGCTAAGGGAGGCACAGAGCAAATGCATCTCCTCTCAGCTACCTCTCAGCTCGATACCTGTACCTAGTTATGTCAGCCAGAACCTAGTACCTGTACCTAGTTATCTCTACCGACACTGCACCTAGTTATGTCAGCCCAACGTCGTCTTCTTCTTCGAACTCTGCAGATTTTGAGTTTAGCAAAGCCTTTTGGGCGCCGGAATCAGGCTACAAAGCATATACAGATGAGTTATTTTACAACGGTTAGCTCTGCCGCCTTCATATGCCCAATCGCCAGACACATTTGATAAAACCAAGATCGATTCACAAAATGGCCGTGAAGAGGAGAGAAAATCGATATCTTTTCGTTTGTGGCCATGTAAATGTGTTCAAACAGGAAACCAAGCAGAGCCGAGGCGGAAGCGAGCCATGCCAAAACCGGAAGCGAGCCATGAACTGGCGAGCCGAGGCGAAGCAGCTTGCCGCTTTGGGGCCTCCGCTTATTTAGGTTAGGCAACCATCATGAAAAATGAAATGAAATGCAAAAGAGATATAAAATTGGGGAATTTTGTGACGGCATGGAGACGAGTTTTGAGAAACGCAAAAAGAGAAAATTTTTGGGGAATTTTTTTGCCTTGGGCGGGAAACGCTTTTCTAAAAACAAGAAAGTTTTCGTAAAACCGACGAAAAGTCTCCGTATTTAAAATTCCAAAATTATGACATAATCTGAAATTAAATGAATGATGGTTTATATGTTTAGGGCTTCGGCTAGGGTAGGCCGTTGGCGCGGCCCCGATTGATGAAGACTTAGAAGCGAAAGCATCGGAAGGGCCTTCTTGGCGACTTTGTAGCTAGAAACCGCATGATTTGTTTTCTGGAGTCATGGCGATGCCTTCCAAGCTTTGGTGTGCCTTTGATCTTTGAGAATCGCTGGCAGGCTTACTCGGTGAACCGTGGCCACTGCAGTTCAGAGATTTCGGGGGATTTTTGCACCAGTCTGGGCATTATCTAGCTCTTGAAGTTCGTGAGGCCTAGTTGCAATGTCAGACTGTTAGTTCATGAACTTGGCTTTGTGCCCAGGTATGGCCAGATTTCTTAGCTTTAAGCCTTAAAGATTGATCTTCTACTGGAGTTTGGCCCGCACTCACTGCGGTTTCTACACTGCACTCACTGCAGGTGTGTAAGGTCATGTTTCTATACTAGCTAAGGCTGATTTGGTTGTTCTTTGCTTGAGGCATATGAGTTCTAGTTTGTGTCCTTGCCACAGTCTAAGAATGGGGAATAGAGTTCCGGTTGAGAGCAGTTCTCCATTCTTTTAACATGGAAGACTTAATCTCTTTTCAAAGCTCAGGGGTTTTGCAGGTGGATCGGTTGGGGCAAGAACAGAGAAAATGGGACGGGACTTTCATCTCAAGTCCCACCGCACTAGTTACTGCCTTCTTGGGGTATTGCATTCTATCCTCGCTAACGAGGTTGGCATAGTGAGAAGAATGCCCCGAGTTTTATTTAGCCGGCAGCTTAGGTACTATTTTTGTTGTGCTTGCCCAATAGTTGTGAAAGCTTGGAATATGTAGCATACTGGTTCTTGAGCAGTTTTTATGTATGAAATCTTCCGGAGGCAGTTTAAAGGTAGAAGACTTTTCAAGATTGGTATGCCTTTAGCCCTGAAAACGCCTCGTGTCTTTGCCAGTGGGTTGTGGGTATGTGGGACCTAGCCTTTGCTCATGTTTGGCAATGACCTGGTTGAATTGTGTAAATTTACCGGCCGTTTGGAAACGAGACTAAATCTTGTATGTTGCCCTCTTCCATCCTAGCTGGAAGGAGGTGTGATTTTAAGAGGAGATTATCCTGATAGCATTCTAGTTCAGGAAGTGATTTAGAAGGCATTGGTACCGGGAGGACCACATGTTCTTATAGCTGATTGCTAGTTGAAGGACTTTTAGCTCAAGACGGGCTTGAGGCCATCACTAGATAGTGAGCAATTGGAGATGGAACCTAGGCAAGTGATCGAGAGTAGATTGGTTTGTGGACCACCCCTTAAAGGCGCACATGAGTGTTTACATTGAAAGAAGATAGTGAGAGTAGTGCTCTTAGTACAAGGAATTGGAAATGGGCTCAGATTTTTCCTAGTAGTACTTGAGATGGAGGCGCCTTTTGTGTCGAAGTTAACGCTTAGGGGATGAAGCTTCCATCACTCTACCACCGGTTTGCTTGCATTTTTTGGAGGAGCTTGAAGGGGTATCATCTTTAGAGCAGCATCAAATCACTTCTTGGGGCGATTGTCCTAAGGGTTACCTTCCCTTATCCTCACACTTGCGGGGATAGGTTCAATACGTTGTAACGCTTTATACGGAATGCATTATGAATTGTATGATACGACACATATTTGCCGTGATAAAGCGAAAAATCGGCAACAAAAAAAAATTCGGCCGGAAGATTTTTGGCGACGTACAAACCTTCTAATTCACGATCTGAAACTTTTCGGCGTCACGCCGAATAGTAAAACCCACAGAAAAAATTTTTTGCGGGGTTACAGTCGCGAAACCTTCTATTTTTCGACGCTGAAAAAATTTCACGTCTGTAGTCGAAGGTTCACAGACGCTGAATTTGAATTTCAAAAATTTTTTTTTACGAAATTGAATTCAAATTTCGGCGTCGCAGGGAATCGATAAAAACAGCGTCTGTGAACTTTTTTCACAGTGCGCTAAACGGTTCGGCGTCTGTAACGCCCGAAAAAATTTTTTCTGTGCTTTTCGCAGACGCTTTTTTATCGGTTCGCGACGCGAAAAAAAGCTCACAGACGCTTTCCGTAAGCTTTCGGCGACGCCAAATTTTTTCCGTTGAGGGTTTTATATCGTTAAATCACGTATTTTATTAAAAATACGTATTTTTTGACTTTATCGCCGGGAATTTTAATTTTGTAACGTGATAGAACCTATCCCCACACTTGGGTTAATCTTTTTGTGTCCAAGCGGTTAGGCTATTTGGCTATTATGGAGCCCTGAATAAATGTACTCTTTACATACTATTAATAAAACTAAAAATATTCAAAAAAATAAATAAATAAATAAATAAATAAATAAATAAATATCAAATATGAAGAGACCCAACAAAACCATTATTAATTGCAGAAGACTACAAAGTGTGTCATTTCCTTACCAAATAAATTCTATACAGCTATTTGAGTATGAGCATAATGTATAGGTAAGCAGCCTTTTGGTGGTTGCACCTACAAAGAGAAGCAGAGGTAGAACAAAGTCTTGAATAGCCAACATGCATGACTATGGCTTCCTCTAAGCTATATAGACATAGAAGGTCTACTATTTGCCATAGTAATCAATGAAAAATAGCTCTTTTGACCATGAAGCAGCATTAGAATGCTGGAAATACATGCATTATTGCAACCTAGATTGCATCTAGGTGAGAAAGGAAACAAAAAGAAATAAAAAATAATCTTACTTGGTAAGTTTGGAGCATTTGACTCAATGCTTGAAAATCCAAATTTCAAATTTTCTCACAACTATTGTACAGAGCCACACGGTAGCAAATAGACCAATGTCGACAGCATTTAGCTTGCACAAATGTTGCTCCATCTTTGTCACCCTGTTTCTACCGGATCACGTAAAGTTCGACTGCATGTCAATGCGCCGAAAAAGCCTTTCCAAGTGAGGAAACTCAGATTTGCCTTGTAGCACGCCTTCTTCGATTTCGTTCTATATGGCTGTTTAAGTGAAGGAAAATAGGACAAATGAAAATAGAATAGAGGGATTGAATCGAGCAGGATTGAGGTGCTGAGGGTAGAGCGGTTGAGTTGAAGCTTTTGAGCTACATGAAAACAGTGCTTAAACGGGGGTTTGTGGGATTGGGGGCCATAGCAGATCATGCATACCTCTATCATAGAAAAAGCATAAGCTCTTCCTTTTTTTCTTCAACCATTTCTTCCTTTTTGTTACGTCGGGATGCATCTTTTGCAAATCCACCTATAAATCTATAAATAGGTGCGTATCTTCCATTCTTGGCCGGATCTTGCCTTCTGCGATAGAATTTTACCCTACTTAGAAACATGCAGATAAGATAAGATGAGAACCCTAAATGTCGAAAATAGGGTTAGGGTTTCGTTGGACCCGACATACTTACCTTTATTATAATATAAGATGGGGTACAAACGCCCCACGAGACCTGGGATGCGGTTCCGCGAGAGACCTTCAAAGCTGCTAACACCAAATTCACACTCGAGGAGGACAAGCTTTCAAGAAAAGCCGCAGGCTCTTTGCGGGCGCGGAGGATCCCGGCGGGTGCCCACGATCGTAACGCCCCGCTTCCGTCCGGCGGGCTCAATTGCAAACCACCATTCAGAATTGTTGGAGCAAGTCAAGGCAAGGGAGACTCTCTTGGTTGACAAGGATAAAGACATTAGCTAAGCTTACCATGCCGCTTATTACGAAGCTTTCTCGCATTACACCACTCAAGCCCATGCCCTTACGTGATGCTCAAATAGCCTCTTTGGGCTCAATTTTCCACGTCACCGACCATCCACGCCCTTCGGGGATCAACTCATGGAGGCCCGAAGCAAAGATACCTTGATGATGCGAGATTGCAAAGCTTGACTCCATACTCATGGGCAATCCTCTTCACATGCCACGCCTCGAAACGGGTCCGGGTGGATGATCCCGTCTTCGCTAGAGAAGGGAAAAACGGATCCGCGATCTTGAACATCGGGTCGACCAAGCTGTCCAACCGGCCGAAGAGGCCCAAACTAAACAAAGGGCTACATTAATATAGCTCTCCACCGGTTTGTGGATTTCGCTATTCCTTCCGATTTACCTCGATATGTGGTTGCCCGCCACCTCTTTCTTTTCAAATGGTATGCGGCAAATGGTCGTTGATGCCCACATGCGCGATCAGGATTTTCTCTCGATTTGGCCAGACCTCTCCATTGAAGACAAAGGCTTACTCGTGCCTCTTAGTCGCCGACCTCATAACCGGAGAAGATCCCGATTTAATCACCTTGGGATTGTTCGAAATAGATGGCATACATCTTTCATGACTTCTATCCGGCCGCACACCGAGGACAAAATTTGAGTGATGGGCCACATCGAGCTTTAGGGGGTGATTCATAGGCTCCTTTGGTTGCTCTTGGATAACAACCCCTACACAATAGGATCATGATGGGACTCACGCTCTTCATCGAGGAGTACATGCCCGAGCTTGCTCATCATTTACCCTCTCAGCAAACGAAGCGGAGCAGTGCGGAAGAATCTTGGGCATCCCCCGAGGATCTTCCGTTTGCCCAAGTTTATATGCAACATTTGGCGGGCTACAATCAATTGGTGCCCTTTCGGATAGCAAAGACAATACCCGCGGGATGGGATAGTCCTCCCTGTCTATACTCAACTCTCTACTCGAAAGTGGGATCGGTGGTGCAAAGCTCTGATCGGGCCTTTGCACGCGTGAATTGAGGGCGGGCACCGGCAGCCCCTCCGGGCATGGCTCCCTCTCCATATGCTTCCACGGGTGTCCCTCCACACCCCCGGTTCCTCACACCTCGATTGGCGTCTCCCCTTTTGGACCAAGGTCCGGATGGCCACACCGGGTGGACTCGCCTCCGGTCTCGACGGATCTCCGGTGGGATCCCGTTTTTGTCCGGCAGCTCAATTGGGAGGGATGGTGCCGCTTTGGATGACTTCAAATTGGATCTATATTGCAAATGGCGTGGTTGGCAAGCGTCCCTATCTTTGTTCATGGCCTTGATACCTTCTTGCGGAGAATGCCGCCCACCTCACAGACCATTGAAGATGCCGTCAAGGCGCCCCGTGCTGCTCTCAAGGTGCATCTGGTAAGCTCCTTAAATCGGCGGCGTCCCATCTTTTCTTGCAACCCGAATGCCGGCGTGGTGCCTTAGGTCTCGGACTTACGCCTTCTAATGGAGTGCCGGTTCGTTCCCCGCCCGCATCTTTGCCTCGGAAGACATGTTAGCTCTCATTTCCTCATTGATGCGAGATCACGCCCTTTGGGCTCAACACTCCCGCTGCTCTTCAAATGCGTCGGGATCTCATTGGCACTTACCATAATGGCGGAGTCCTCATTCCCTGTGAGGATCACTTTTAGCGTTGGATTCCAGCCTTCGAAACACACTTCCTCCTTTCTTCATTCCAAGTGTCGTTTGGTGGGGAGTGTTAGTCTGTGCCTCCTGGTACATGACTATTCATGCATCTGACGGACCAAGTCAAGTACAAGGATCCACTGACGTACGCCGTCGGTCCAAAGCGACAAAAGACCAAAGAAAACAAACCTTGATCAAAGCACAGCGTGTCTATCAAGCGGCGCTCGGACAAAGTGGCCCGATCTCTTGGCTAACGTCAGCGTCGTGGATTCCGGGCACTTCAAGAGGCACCAGCTAGCATTCCTCGGGTGAATCGGGGCCTCCTTCCGTGCGACGCAGATGCAGGTCGAGTGTCTATATTGGGCCAAAGGCCATTGTACTATATATATGAGTAGAGCTAGCACATGAGTTTTAGATGAGTTTTGAGTCTTGTCTCACATCCGTTTTCTCTCAAGTGCGAGAAAGCTCATGTATCTTCATGACATCAAGGAAGTTGTTCTCATTATTGTGATCTCATTGTTCTCTTTTGTTCTGTTCTCTTTTCTTGTTCCTTTCTTGCAAATCCGCCCGTGACATAGCTCCCCGGATTCTCTCGTTAGATCCAAGGGTCCTCACAAGGGTGTCTTTGCGGGGAGTTCCCTAACCAGACCCAAACAAGCGATGACAAGTAAATGTGGAATAAAAAAAGAAAAAAGATACATCTTCAAAAAATGGTTGTCTTGTGGTTCCTCTCAAATTGGAAGAATATTGCTATGTCGATGTTGACATCCCGATATGGATTTTATACAAGACTACGAGACATTGACATCCAATATGGATTCTATAGTAGACTACAAAAAGTTATGTACAACAATGCATGCCTCGGATGGAGATGGAGAATGTTTTTTGGCATTTTATCTTACAAACATTGTTTTGAATTGTAAGAAAAATCACTAATGTCAGAAGTGGAATTTGAACCCACGCCCTTTCAAGACCGTAACTTGAACCCGTTTCAAACTACGCCCTACCACCCTCACAATTGATCATTTAGCTTATCTCTATCAAATATGTGCACATATCCATCACAATCTCCATGCAATACTCATGACATTGCTTTGTGTGACAAGTAAATGTGGAATAAAAAAAAAAAAAGATACATCTTTCAAAATGGTTGTCTTGTGGTTCCTCTCAAATTGGAAGAATATTGCTATGTCGATCTTGACATCCGATATGGATTTTTATGGACAAGATTACGAGACATTGACATCCAATATGGATTCTATAGTAGACTACAAAAAGTTATGTACAACAAATGCATGCCTCGGATGGAGTTGGAGAATGTTCTTTTGGCTCGGGGTTTTTGGTATCTTACAACATTGTTTTGAATTGTAAGAAAAAACACTAATGTCAGAAGTGGAATTTGAACCCACTGCCCAAAAGAGGTAACTTGAGTCACCCTTAGACCACTCTCCGGCCACCGAACCAATTGATCATGTAGCTTGTCTCCATTCAAATATGTGCACATATCCGATCCACAATCTCCATGCACACTGATGATGACATTGCTTTGTGTGACAAGTAAATGTGGAATACCTGGAAAAACATAATCTTTAAAAATGGTTGTCTTGTGGTTCCTCTCAAATTGGAAGAATATTGCTATGTCGACGTTGACAATCGATATATGGATATTATACAAGACTACGACATTGACATCCAATATGGATTCAATAGTAGGGGGAAAAAGTTATGTACAACAATGCATCACTAAAAGGATGGAGTTGGAGAATGTTCTTTGGAAAACAATTTCATAAGCACCAAAAAACACTAATCTCATGGGATTTGAATGTTATGCCCTGACTAAAACTTGAGAGAATCATGGCACTTAGACCCTTTCGCCCACCATTCCGACAATTGATCATGTAGCTTATCCACATTTTTCAAATATGTGCACATATCCCTCACAATCAATGACAGGACAAAATTTTGGAATAAAGTAAAAAGATTTTTGAAAAAAAATGGTTGTCTCCCAATTCCCAAAATTGGAAGAATATTGCTTTGTAAGCACCCAAAAATGACATCCAATATGGATTGTTATATGAGAAGACTTTCACCCATTGACATCCAATATGGAAAAATAGTAGACTACAAAAGTTATGTACAACAATGCATGCCCGGATGGAGTTGGAGAATGCTTTTGGCATTTCAGATCTTCAATTTTGTTTTGAATTGTAAGAAAAATCACTAATGTAGGAAAAGTGGGATTTGAAACGCCCCTTTCAAGACCCGAACTTGAGTCAAGAGGCGCTTAGACCACTCGGCCACCTAACAATTGATCATGTAGCTTATCTCTATCAAATATGTGCACATATGTCACAATCTCCATGCAATAAACCGATGACATTGCTTTTGTGTGACAAGTAAATGTGGAATAAAAAAGAGAAAGATACATCTTTCAAAATGGTTGTCTTGTGGTTCCTCTCAAATTGGAAGAATATTGCTATGTCATACGTTGACATCCGATATGGATTTTATACGAGACTACGAGACATTGACATCCAATATGGATTCTATAGTAGACATTGACATCCAATATGGATTCTATAGTAGACTACAAAAGTTATGTACAACAATGCATGCCTCGGATGGAGTTGGAGAATGTTCTTTGGCATTTCGTATCTTACAACATGTTTTGAATTGTAAGAAAAAACACTAATGTCGAAGTGTGATTTGAACCCACGCCCCTTCGAAGACTGAGGAACTTGAGTCCGGCGCCTATTAGACCACCCTGGGCCACCCTGACAATTGATCATGTAGCTTATCTCTATCAAATATGTGCACATATCCCTCACAATCTCCATGCAATACTCATGACATTGCTTTGTGTGACAAGTAAATGTGGAATAAAAAAGAAAAAGATACATCTTATATTATAATGTTATACCGTAAGTGCGTAGTGCATCAAGCCCTAATTTGAATGGCCGAGATCATCTGGATGCATCCGGTTGTCTATATTTTATTTTTGTTGACATTGACACTTACCAACACCGGGTGGATTGGTCATGCTTTGAAATGCTTGATTCTTAAGGGAAAGGGAAAAATGAAAAGGGGGAAAAGGAAAAGGGAAGTGGAAAGAGAGAATGTGAAGGGCAAAAAGGCATGGGGAAAAGGGAAAAGGCTAAAAGGAAAAGGGAAAAAGAAAAAAGGGAAAAGAAAAGGAAAAAGAGAAAGGGTGGGGAAAAGAAAAAGGCATGGGGAAAAGGAAAAAGGCAAAAAGGAAAAGGGAAAAAAGAAAAAAGGGAAAAAAAAGAGAAAAAAGGACAAGGGAAAAAAGGAAAAGGGAAGTGGAAAGAGAGAATGTGAAGGGCAAAAAGGCATGGGGAAAAGGGAAAAGGGTAAAAGGAAAAGGGAAAAAGGAAAAAAGGGAAAGGAAAAGGGAAAAAAGGAAAAGGGAAAAGAAAAGGGAAAAAGGAAAAGGGAAGTGGAAAAGAGGAAAAGGGTAAAAGGAAAAGGGAAAAAGGAAAAAAGGAAAAGAAAAGGAAAAAGAGAAAGGGTGGTGAAAGGAAAAAGGCATGGGAAAAGGGAAAAGGGTAAAAAGGAAAAGGGAAAAAAAAAAAAGGTAAAAGAAAAGGGCAAGAGAGAAAGGGTTGGGAAAAGAGGAAAATGGGTATAGGAAATAAGAGAATAAAACAAATGTGCAAAAGGCATGGAAAAAGGGAAAAGGAAAAGGAAATGAAGGAAAAAGTGCTTTAAAAGGTGAAAAGGATCGCAAAGGAGGAAAACCAAAAAAAAAAAAATCCATCAAGAAAAGGAAAGGAAAAAGGAAAATTAAAAAGGGAAAGGGATTTGACGGGGAGTGATGGAGGGGAGGGAAAGGGAAAAAGGACATGAGGAAAGGAAAAGAGAAAAGAAAAAGGAAGGGTTGAAAGAAGGGAAAATTGCATGGGAAGAGGGAAAGGGTGGGAAAAGGAGGAAAAGGAAGCACGGGAAAAATAGAAAGAAGAAAAGGGTGGGAAAAAGGGCATGGGAAAAGGGAAATAGAAAAGAAAAAAGAATTGAAAAGGGGGGAAAGAGAGAGAGGCACGGGAAAAAGGAAATGAGGAAAATGGAAAAGGGGAAGAGAAAAGGGGAACATGGAAAAGGGAAAGAGGGAAAGGGTGAGGAGATGGAAAAAGGGAAGATAAAAAGGGCATGGAAAATGGGAGGGAGAAAAGAAAAATGGAAGGGAAAGGGAAAAGGAGGAAAAGAGAAGGGAAAATAGGCATGGAAAAGAGCGAAAGAGTAAAAGGTTGAGAAAAAGGGAAGACATGGAAAAAGGGTGGGGAAAAGAGAAGGCATAAAAAAAGAGAAAGGGGAAGGGAAAAGGGCAAAGAAAAAAGAGAAGAGGGAAAAGGTGGAGAAAAGGAGCATTTGGGGAAGGAAAAAAGGTTATTTGAACAGGAAGGGGGAAGGAAAAGGGATGGGAAAACAAGGAAACATGTGAGAAAGAAAGGGACTAGAAAAAAAAAAAGGAAAAGAAAAAAGTAGAAAAAAAAAGAAAAATGAAATCACGGGATAGAGCAAAAGGAAAAGGAAAGGGATATGGCCATGCATCCCAAAGCATTTACAAGGCTCTCAACTTATGTGGAACGCTGGCACCATTACTAGTCTTTCAAAATAGTTGAAAAAGAGAAAAGGGCACAAATTGGAAGAATATTGCTATGTCAGTACGAGACTACGAGACATTGACATCCAATATGGATTCTATAGTATACTACAAAAGTTATGTACAAGAATGCATGCCTCGGATGATTTCGTATCTTACAACATTGTTTTGAATTGTAAGAAAAAACACTAATGTCAGAAGTGGGATTTGAACCCACGCCCCCTTTCGAAGACCAGAACTTGAGGAGCGGCGCCTTAGACCACTCGGCCACCCTGACAATTGATCATGTAGCTTATCTCTATCAAATATGTGCACATATCCGTCACAATCTCCATGCAATACTGATGACATTGCTTTGTGTGACAAGTAAATGTGGAATCTTATATTATAATGTTGTGTAATGGACCACGCCCTAAATCCGACGGCCTGAAATTGATCAAGTGTAACAATGGTGGAGATGATGCCACGTCCTAAAAAAAACTATAGCCTGACGGGTTAGGGCACTAGGATTAGGGCTGCGATCGCTCCAAACGGCAATGGGGCCACGGGCAGACCCAAACAATCGGGGCATGGCTTTTTTCGCCAAAAAAGGCCAATGGTCCTGGGCTATATGGCGGAACCCATGGGTTTCTTAAGACGTATGGCAGACCCAAACAATTGGGCATGGCTTTTCTTAAGAAGTTCTTAAGCAGAATTACTCTTCGGCTCAAGCAGAGGCATATGGTGCTTTACCCTATCCGAATGGTATCAGACTATAAGCTCGATCAGAGAGCCTTGATGGAGCTTACAGGTCTGGCCGAAATGGTGTCTGGCACTATGATTATGAAGCTGGTTCTAAGACACTGTAAATCGTGAGGTCGTGTGGCTATGGCGGAGCAAGAGGATGACAAGGATTCATGTCGATTCATGTCAAGCACGTTTTCCCCTCTAGAACAAATACTGCAACAGTAAGGGAACTCGAGATTTTTCCAAAGATAGGATCTATTGCTATTTTATAAGGTCCATTGATTCTTTATAGTTTCGGCACTATAAGATAGCAGTTGTTCCTCAGCCATGCACTACTGTAAGCCTAATAGGTAGTGGTGTTTATTGCAGTGCATTTGATTCAAAGCAGTAAGCAGAGCATCTATAATTCCTCCTCTCAAGAAAGAGAATAAATACGGGAGAAGAAATATGCAATGGCAGAGGAACGTCGGAATTTCTCACATAAGGAAGATAAGGCATATTGTTGCTTTATGCTGTGGAACTTTGAAAGCTACGATGTAAGTTCAATGGCCTCCCTTTTGAAACTTTTTGAGAGTTATAAAGTTCCGCTCAGATACAAAATTTGAGGAAATGATTTCTTTGGAGCATTGAATTTTCTGTCATAATAGGGCCTCATAAAAACCAGTATTTTTTAAATCATTCAATCTTCTTATGATTACTTGAATTGTGCAGGGTCAACACATATTGAAGAAATTGTGGTTATTGTGGTTATTTGTGGAAATTGTTTTTGTCTTATCAAATGGAATACCATAGCAAGGCCTTACCGAATGAAACACAATAGCATATCTCAGTGTATTGTATGCTTCTTTACAGTTATAGTTTTTTGTAAGCCACTTCTAAATATTGGTGGTCTTTGGCTGACGTACAAATCAGGATGCGATGAGCACAACTTTGAAAGTCCCATAGGATGCTTCTGTTGCAGTGCTCCCGAAAAACATTGCAGAGGTAGCAGAGCATCTTCTTCCCAAAATCAGAAAGCTCTCTCACAAATCAAAGGGTTATTTCAATCTTGCACATCAGCAGATTACATAAAGGGTATAGGGCACGAATATGCATCCATAGCTGCCATCATAATCTCCTACTCCATCTTGCTGATACCAATTCTGTTTTTAATCTTTATGCTCGATAAAATCAGGGCCATCTTTTCGCTGGACAAAATTCTGCTCTTCAACAACATTTATCTAATAACTTCAGTAGCAACTCTGCGATTTATGAATCTAATTCTGGGTACTGAGCCATTACAATATTTGCAAAAGAGTGCGTCTTCGATTTTCATATTCCTGCAGCTGCTTCAGGGAAATTTATTTTGTATGTTTGCTGCTATACAGTTTCAAATTGATCACAGTTTGTTCAGGGAATAAAATTCGAGCTAAAGTGGGAGCTTTGATGCAGTGGAGCATTGTGCAACATTATTATGTTGCAGCAGTTTTTCACAGGGCCATGGCTAGGAAGGCACCTGGATCGAGGGCTTATGTGCAGTATTTATTAGGCCTGGCTTGGCTCTTGCTCTTCATTCGTCCGAAAAGAGGTAAGAAAGAGTATACTGGAAAAGACACTAGGGTGTAGGGTTCAAGGAAAATCTCAACACTTTGCTACAAAGTAAAAAGGACCCAGGTGCTTTCATGTGATGTGGAAGCAAGCATATTGTTTACAAGGATATGTGTGGTAAACATTTGTTAGTACGTAACATCATCACACCATAATCATTCTTTGTGTCATGCCTCAATATGACCATGCATCTCTCTACATCTTCAAGTATTAAGACATTCAGATGGTTCAGACTTCATTCAAAAATACCACTCTACATTAAGAAATACCACTCTACATTAAGAGATATGGTACAGATAGAGGTACATCAAGAACCATGACCATGATGTTCTTGCTATCATTAGTCAACTTATATAGTTATATTTTTGCATTCTGCGGTTGGAGTCTTGGCACAAAACTGAAGAGTTCGCTATATAGTATGTGTGCACTTTGCCAATATTCTGTAACTCTAAATAAAAGGTTCATTTTGTTTGTTTGTTGCTCCAAAATAGTGCTCCTGAGTAATCACTAATGTAGGCTTGATTCATCATCTGTTAAATGACTAATACTGTTAAATGACTAATACGGGGTTTGGACGTAGTAATGCTGGCACTTAACAGAAAGTGGCAATCAACTGCAGATTGTAAATTGAAAAGAGATAATAACTCTTTTATGGACGTTACAACAATATCAAAATTGGTTTATCTATATGCTAAATGTATTTCTAATTTCTACATGTTTCTAAACATTCAACCTATGCTTAGAAAATATTAAGACATTTGATCAAAGGAAATAATATAAAACAAAGAAAGCATCCTCCTCCTCCTCCTCTCACATCCAAACTCTTTAGACTATTCAGAAGAGAAAAAGATCAAAACCAATTGCAAATGAGTATATAGAAGAATCAACAATAACATGCCTAATACCACCAAGAAGCAATTCCACTTAATAGCAATACCACTTAATGTTATAGGCACCCCAACATTTGCAGGTTTCAAATTATGCCCAGCAACGCTGGGCACCATAACTAGTAAAAAAGAAAAAGATACATCTTTCAAAATGGTTGTCTTGTGGTTCCTCTCAAATTGGAAGAATATTGCTATGTCAGACGTTGACATCCAATATGGATTTTATACGAGACTACGAGACATTGACATCCAATATGGATTCTATAGTAGACTACAAAAGTTATGTACAACAATGCATGCCTCGGATGGAGTTGGAGAATGCTCTTTGGCATTTCATATCTTATATTATAATGTTATAGCGTAAGTATGTCATGAAGCAAACCCTAATTTGTATGGCTTAGATCATTTGATTGCATCCATAGGCCGTGATTTCTTGCACAACTTCCCACCACCGCGATTGGCCATGCTTTGATCTCTTAAGAGGAAAGGGTAAAGGAAAAGGGAGGAGGAAAGAGGAAAAGTGAAGGGCAAAAAGGCATGGACAAAAGGGAAAGAGGGAAAGGAGAAGAGGGCAGGGGAAAAGGGAAAGAGAAAGAAAAAAAAAAGAAAGGGAGAAAGGGAAGGGAAAAAAGGACAAAGAAAAGGGAAAGAGGGAAAGGGAAGGGAAAAGTGAAAAAAAGAAAAGGGTAGGGGTGGAAAAGGGCATGGGAAAAAAAAAAAAGGGGAAAAAGGCGAGGGGGGGTGTGTGGGAAGAAAGAGAGGACATTGGGAAAGGGTAAGGGGAAAAGGGGAAAAGGGAAAGGAAAAGGACAAGAGGAGAAGGAAAAGAGAAAAAGGGAAGGAAGAAGGGTAGGGAGCGAAAAAAGAAAAAAAGGGGAGGGGGAAAAGGGAAAAGAGGAAAAAAAAGAAGAAGGAAAAAAAGAAGGAAGAGGGAAAGGGTACGGAAAGGGAAAAAAGGAAAGCATGGGAAAAGAGAAAGGGAAAGTAACATATGAGGAAGAAAAGGGCAAGGGAAGAGGGAAAGGGAAAAAGGGGAAGAGGAAAAAGGTGAGGAAAGGGAAAACGAGCACGAAAAAAAGGGGAAGAGGAAAATGATGGGGAAATGGGAAAGTAAAAATGGAAATGGGAATGGGAAAAGGAAAGAGAAAAAAAAAAAAAGAGGAACGTGGGAAAAAGGAAAAAAAGAAATAAAAGAGAAAAAGAAAAAAAAAAAAAGCCAAGAAGAGCATGGAAAAAGGGAAAAAGAAAAAGAAAATGAGGGAAAGGGTGGGGGAAAAGAGGAAAAAAGGAAAAGAATCCACTGTGAAAAGGGTTTGGAAGAAGGGAAAGGGAAGGGCAACATAGGGGAAATAAGGATGTGAAAAAAAAAGAAGAAAAAAGAAAAGAAAGAAAGGAAGCATGCAAGGAAAATGAAAAAAAAAAAAAAAAAAAAGGAAAAAAGGAAGTGACAAACAAGGAAAAGGAAAAAAGAAAAGAAAAAAAAGGAAAGAATGAATATCGAATATGTTAACAATGAGTACTTCGGGTTATTCTCTTATCATTCTTTCTCATCCAACTTATGCCCCTTATGGATCTAGTCTTACAATATTGTTTTGAATTGTAAGAAAAACACTAATGTCGGAAGTGGGATGGGAACGCTAAGAGAAACCCGAAATATTCTGACCACCTTCGGCCACCACGATAATTGATCATGTAGCTTATCTCTATCAAATACTTGATTTTCCTTTTTTGAAGAAAGATTAAGAGAAAAAAATAAGGGCAAAAAAGGAGACTTATTCCATGAATGATTCCATTCTTCCCAAAAAGGGAAGGAGAATCCTCTTTTTCACCCCCTTTTTCCTTTTCCTTTCCCCTTTTCCATCTTTCTTTTAACTTTTCTTTTTTCCTTTTACCGCTTTCCTTTTTTTTTTCCTTTACTTTTCCTTTTTTCCCTTTTCCCTTTCTTTTTTTTTTTTTCTTTTCATCTTCCTTTTTTCCCCTTTTTTTTTTCTTTTCTTTTCCCTTTTTCCCCTCTTCTTTTCCTTCTTTCCCCCTTTTCTTTGGGCCCTTTTCCTTTTTGCCTTTTTTCCCCTTCTCTTTTCCATTTAAGGCTCTTTTTCTTTTCCCCTTTTTCCATGTTTTTCTCCCCCCTTCTATTTTCCTCCTTTCCCCACCCTTAAGAGAAAAAGGAAAGAGCTTTCCCTTTTCCCCATTTTTTCCTTCTCTTTTTAATTTTCCCTCTTTTTTCCATCCTTTCCCCACCCCCCTTCCCCTTTGCATGGTGGTGCTCTTTTTTTTCCTTTTACCTTTTTTTCCCTTTCCTCTTCCTTTCCTTCTCTCGTTTTTTAATTTCCTTCCTTTCCCCTTTCCATTTTCCCCTTTTTCCTCCTTTTTGCATGTTCTTTTTCCACTTTCCCCCTCCTTTTTTTTTTCATTTCCCTTTTCCATTTTGTTCCCCTTTTTCCCTTCCCTTCCCTAAAAGAGAAGGGAAAAAGGCCTTTTCCCTTCTTTTTTCCCTTTTTCCTTTCCCAAGCCATTTTTCCTTCCCTTTTCCTTTTCCCTTTTCTTTTTTTCCTTCCCTTTTTTCCATTCTCTTTTTCCTTTTTTCCCTTTTTTCTTTTTCTTTTTCCTTTTTATTTTTTTTTTTTCCTTTCATTTTTCTTTTCCTTTTTGTCTTTTTTTTCCATTCCTTTTTTTCTTCCCTTTTCCTCATTCCCTTTTTTGACATTTCTTTCCTTTTATACGCCCCCCTTGGAGACATTGACTTCCAATTTTCCTCCCCCTTTTTCCCTTTAGTAGGACTTTTTCCCGTGCCCTTTTCCCCTTTTCCTTTTTGCCCTTTTTCCGTTTTCCTTTTTTCTTTTCTCCCCTTTCCACGTGCCCCTTTTCCCCTTTCCTCTCTTTTCTTTTCCCTTTCTTTTTCCCTATCCCATTCCATTTCCCTTTTTTTCCCATTTCCCCATCATTTTCCTCTTCCCTTTTTTTAGGTACTCTTTTCCCTTTCCCCTCCTTTTTCCTCTTCCCCTTTTTCCCTTTCCCTCTTCCCATGCCCTTTTCTTCCCTCATATGTTACTTTCCTTTTCTCTTTTCCCATGCTTTTCCTTTTTTTCCCTTCCAGTACCCTTTTCCCTCTTCCTTCTTTTTTTCCTTCTTCTTTTCCTCTTTCCCTTTTTCCCCTCCTTTTTCATTTTTTTAAACTCCCTACCCTTCTTCCTTCCCTTTTTCTCTTTTCCTTCTCCCTCTTGTCCTTTTCCTTCTTGTGGTTCCCTTTTCCAAATTCTTTTCCCTTCCCTTTTCCCATGCCCTTTTCCCCTTTTCTTTTTTTCACTTTTCCCCCTTTCCCTCTTTCCCTTTTCCCTTTCCTTTTTCCCTGCCCTTTCTCCTTTTTTTTTTTTTCTTTCTCTTTCCCTTTTCCCCTGCCCTTTTCTCCTTTCCCTCTTTCCCTTTTGTCCATGCCTTTTTGCCCTTCACTTTTCCTCTTTCCTCCTCCCTTTTCCTTTACCCTTTCCTCTTAAGAGATCAAAGCATGGCCAATCGCGGTGGTGGGAAGTTGTGCAAGAAATCACGGCCTATGGATGCAATCAAATGATCTAAGCCATACAAATTAGGGTTTGCTTCATGACATACTTACGCTATAACATTATAATATAAGATAAGATGTGCACATATCCGTCACAATCTCCATGCAATACTGATGACATTGCTTTGTGTGACAAGTAAATGTGGAATAAAAAAGAAAAAGATACATCTTTCAAAATGGTTGTCTTGTGGTTCCTCTCAAATTGGAAGAATATTGCTATGTCAGATGTTGACATCCAATATGGATTTTATACGAGACTAGGAGACATTGACATCCAATATGGATTCTATAGTAGACTACAAAAGTTATGTACAACAATGCATGCCTCGGATGGAGTTGGAGAATGTTCTTTGGCATTTCGTATCTTACAACATTGTTTTGAATTGTAAGAAAAAACACTAATGTCAGAGGTGGGATTTGAACCCACGCCCCCTTTCGAAGACCAGAACTTGAGTCTGGCGCCTTAGACCACTCGGCCACCCTGACAATTGATCATGTAGCTTATCTCTATTAAGTATGTACACATATCTGTCACAATCTCCATGCAATACTCATGACATTGCTTTGTGTGACAAGTAAATGTGGAATAAAAAAGAAAAAGATACATCTTTCGAAATGGTTGTCTTGTGGTTCCTCTCAAATTGGAAGAATATTGCTATGTCAGACATTGACATCCGATATGGATTTTATACAAGACTACGAGACATTGACATCCAATATGGATTCAATATGGATTCTATAGTAGACTACAAAAGTTATGTACAACAATGCATGCCTCGGATGGAGTTGGAGAATGCTTTTTGGCATTTCGTATCTTACAACATTGTTTTGAATTGTAAGAAAAAACACTAATGCCAGAAGTGAGATTTGAACCCACGCCCCCTTTCGAAGACCAGAACTTGAATCTGGCACCTTAGACCACTCGGCCACCCTGACAATTGATCATGTAGCTTATCTCTATCAAATATGTGCACATATCCGTCACAATCTCCATGCAATACTGATGACATTGCTTTGTGTGACAAGTAAATGTGGAATAAAAAAGAAAAAGATACATCTTTCAAAATGGTTGTCTTGTGGTTCCTCTCAAATTGGAAGAATATATTGACATCCGATATGGATTTTATACGAGACTACGAGACATTGACATCCAATATGGATTCTATAATAGACTACAAAAGTTATGTACAGAAATGCATGCCTCAGATGGAGTTGGAGAATGTTCTTTGGCATTTCGTATCTTACAACATTGTTTTGAATTGTAAGAAAAAACACTAATGTCAGAGGTGGGATTTGAACCCACGCCCCCTTTCGAAGACCAGAACTTGAGTCTGGCGCCTTAGACCACTCGGCCACCCTGACAATTGATCATGTGGGTTATCTTATATTATAATGTTATAGCGTAAGTATGTCTCTTATATTATAATGTTATAGCGTAAGTATGTCATGAAGCAAACCCTAATTTGTATGGATTAGATCATTTGATTGCATCCATAGGCCGTGATTTCGTGCACAACTTCCCACCACCGCGATTGGCCATGCTTTGATCTCTAAGAGGAAAGGGTAAAGGAAAAGGGAGGAGGAAAGAGGAAAAGTGAAGGGCAAAAAGGCATGGACAAAAGGGAAAGAGGGAAAGGAGAAAAGGGCAGGGGAAAAGGGAAAGAGAGAGAAAAAAAAAGAAAGGGAGAAAGGGAGGGAAAAAGGACAATCGGAGAAAAGGGGGAAAGAGGGAAAGGGAAGGGAAAAGTGAAAAAAAAGAAAAGGGTAGGGGTGGAAAAGGGCATGGGAAAAGGGAAAGGAAAAGGCGAGGAATGTGTGTGGGAAGAAAGAGAGGACATTGGGAAAGGGTAAGGGGAAAGGGGAAAAGGGAAGGAAAAGGACAAAAAGGAGAAGGAAAAAGAAAAAGGGAAGGAAGAAGGGTATCTTTCAAAAAAGAAAAAGGGAGGGGGAAAAGGAAAGAGGAAAAGAAGAAGGAAAAAAAGAAGGAAGAGGGAAAGGGTAACGGAAGGGAAAAAAAGGAAAGCATGGGAAAAGAGAAAGGGAAAGTAACATATGAGGAAAGAAAAAGGGCAAGGGAAGAGGGAAAGGGAAAAAGGGGAAAGAGGAAAAAAAGGTGAGGAAAGGGAAAACGAAAAAAAAAAAAAGGGAAGAGGAAAATGATGGGGAAATGGGAAAGTAAAAAGGAAATGGGAATGGGATAAAGGAAAGAGAAAGGGAAAAAAAAAAAGAGAGGAAAGGGGCAAAAAGGGACGTGGAAGGGAAAGAGAAAAGAAAAAAGGAGGAGCAGGAAAAAAGGGCATTTTGAAAAGGAAAGGGGAAAAGGGCACGGGAAAAAGAGAAAAAGGGAAAGGGTGAGGAAAGGGAAAGCGGAATCGAAAAGGAAATGATAGGATAAAAGGAAAGAGAAAAAGGGACGCGGGAAGAGGAAAAGGAGGAAAAGGGAAGGAAAATGGGTACCGGCAAAAAGGGAAGTAGAAAAGGGTGGGGAAAAAGAAAGGCATGGGAAAAGGAAAAAGGGGGGAAAGGAAAAAAGAGAAGGAAAGGGAGAATGCGAAGGGCAAAAAGGCACGAGGGAAAGGAAAAAAAAAAAAGAGAATGCAAAAAAGGGAAGGAAAAAAGGCATGGGAAAAAGGGAAAAGGGAAAAGGAAAATGAAAAAAAAAAGGAAAAGGAAAAAGGGAAGTGTGAAAACGAGGAAAAGGAAAAAGAAAAGAGTAAAAGCAGCGTAAAGAATGGTATCGAATATGTTAACAATGGAGTACTTTCGGGTTATTCTCTTATTGCTATTGTGTATCATTTACAGGGTCTCAGTCAACTTATGCCCAGCAACGCTGGGCACCGTTCCTAGTTCCTATTTGTAAATAAAGGTTTTCTAACAAAATGCATGGGTATCTCTCAACCTCATGAACGCGGTGCCGGAAGTAGAAATGAAAATGAAAATTACATCTATTGTAAGATCATCTAAATAATGAAACAAAATGAATTCATAGTTGTTGTTTGATAGAGATGAGACCCAAAATTGTAGTAAAAAAAAAATCAAAATAGTGTGAATATTAAGCCCTGCAAGTACTCTACATGAAGATGCAAACTATTACATACCAAACATAAACTTTCAATATGAAGATGCAAACTATTAATACCAAACATAAACTTGCAATATGGAACAGAAATAATGAATATTAAATTAAAAGGAGAAAAGTAAGATGCAAACTGTGATATACCAAACATAAACTTTATCCTATGGCCTAGAAGTTAATGCATGCAAATGCACAATTCCAATGGCCTGTACGCAAATGCACAAATTTCTAACGTTTACATGTTTTCAAATTAAGCCCAACAAATGCACAAATTCCTAACATTTACAGGTTTTCAAATTAAGCCCAGCAACGCTGGGCACCGTTACTAGTTGATCATGTAGCTAATCTCTATCAAATATGTGCACATATCTGTCACAATCTCCATGCAATACTGATGACATTGCTTTGTGTGACAAGTAAATGTGGAATAAAAAAGAAAAAGATACATATTTCAAAATGGTTGTCTTGTGGTTCCTCTCAAATTGGAAGAATATTGCTATGTCAGACGTTGACATCCGATATGGATTTTATACGAGACTACGAGACATTGACATCCAATATGGATTCTATAGTAGACTACAAAAGTTATGTACAACAATGCATGCCTCGGATGGAGTTGGAGAATGCTTTTTGGCATTTCGTATCTTACAGCCTTGTTTTGAATTGTAAGAAAAAACACTAATATCAGAAGTGGGATTTGAACCCACGCCCCCTTTCGAAGACCAAAACTTGAGTCTGACGCCTTCGACCACTCGGCCACCCTGACAATTGATCATGTAGCTTATCTCTATCAAATATGTGCACATATCCGTCACAATCTCCATGCAATACTGATGACATTGCTTTGTGTGACAAGTAAATGTGGAATAAAAAAGAAAAAGATACATCTTTCAAAATGGTTGTCTTGTGGTTCCTCTCAAATTGGAAGAATATTGCTATGTCAGACGTTGACATCCGATATGGATTTTACACGAGACTACGAGACATTGACATCCAATATGGATTCTATAATAGACTACAAAACTTATGTACAACAATGCATGCCTCGGATGGAGTTGGAGAATGCTTTTTGGCATTTCGTATCTTACAGCCTTGTTTTGAATTGTAAGAAAAATCACTAATGTCAGAAGTGAGATTTGAACCCACGCCCCCTTTCGAAGACCAGAACTTGAGTCTGGCGCCTTAGACCACTCGGCCACCTTGACAATTGATCATGTAGCTTATCTCTATCAAATATGTGCACATATCTGTCACAAAAATACTGATGACATTGCTTTGTGTGACAAGTAAATGTGGAATAAAAAAGAAAAAGATACATCTTTAAAAATGGTTGTCTTGTGGTTCCTCTCAAATTGGAAGAATATTGCTATGTCAGACGTTGACATCCGATATGGATTTTATACGAGACTACGAGACATTGACATCCAATATGGATTCTATAGTAGACTACAAAAGTTATGTACAACAATGCATGCCTCGGATGGAGTTGGAGAATGTTCTTTGGCATTTCGTATCTTACAACATTGTTTTGAATTGTAAGAAAAAACACTAATGTCAGAAATGGGATTTAAACCCACACCCCCTTTCGAAGACCAGAACTTGAGTCTGGCGCCTTAGACCACTCGGCCACCCTGACAATTGATCATGTAGCTTATCTCTATCAAATATGTGCACATATCCGTCACAATCTCCATGCAATACTGATGACATTGCTTTGTGTGACAAGTAAATGTGGAATCCTATATTATAAAATTATAGTGTATGTCTGTCTTGAATGGCACCCTAGATTGGGCGGCTGAGATTCTGCCAGGCCACGTGGCATCATCTGCATCGTTTCCTAATTACCTTTCGTAGGGTTTTTTTTTTTGTTTGCGGCAGGAGCAGCTCTAGGTTAAGCTTGGCTATGGCGGAATGTTTTCCCTTAAAATTCTAACGGCCTCGATTTTGCATCTATCTCCTCTCGGTATGGTTTCAAGGCGGCTAACGCTTGAGCATCTCATCTTCAGTTCTCGATGATGGCTATGGCGGGCTAGGTAGCTATGACTATGGCATGCCATGGTGAAGGCGGGAGGAATGCTAAATTATGTGAAACGCAGGGAAAATGGAGGGCATACAGTGGAAATGGAATCAACCCTGCTGCCAGGATTTTTTACAATCAAATACTCTGGCTTCTTCAATCCATCTTTGCATGTTTTTGTGGCTCCCAAAACCGAGAAGGACCATGAGCCAGATTTTAGGGCAAAAGAATCGGGATCTACGGTTTCCATCTTCCAGGGTTGCAGCGAATACATGGTGGCACAGGTATATATTTTTTGCTCTTGCAAACAGGGTTGAAGCATTCAAAGGGACCTCCGAAAGCATAATTTACGGTTATATTTGGAAAAAAGCAAAGGGTGGTTTCTTGGTGATAAATGTATTTGGATTGATACCGCATCGTGGATTATTCTTTAGTGTGTGCTTAGGGTGGGATGAAAGCGGAAAGCATCCATTATAGCGGAAACCGATGCCAAAGTTAGCAATTACATATCAAGCCAAGTTGGCGACTTGGAAATGTAGCATCAGAAAAGAGCTTTTCCGGAGATTGGAAAAAGTAGGGTAAGATCATTTGAATCTATGGAAATGAGTCTTCATGGGATTTAAGTCATTTCCTATATCTTATTAACAAAATTTGGCATGAGGAGATTTGAGGCTTTGATGGTTTTAAGCTCAAGTCAAAATATTAAAAGCCTTGAGATATAACTTGGAAGGGCATGGGGTGCACAAAAAATTAGGAGGCCTTATTTTTGCAAAATATAATATGAGTAAGGGAAGACTTTGTGTTTTGTCTCATCGCTTTTTTTTAAAAGGTTCATCGGTTGAAAGCACATGTAATATTTACCGAAAAGAGAGGTATATCTCTAATTATGTTCCCTCTTTTGCATGTGATATTTATGCGCTCATTGTTGGATGTTCGGTGGATGTTCTACTATTTTCAGAAATATGGTTGGATACCTTTACTTTTCGGTGTTTGTGAGACATACCATGGCAAAGTAGTTTCATGTGAGAAAGTGCGAAAAACACGAAGTTCAATCATAGAGGTATTACATTTATGCATTCCGTTGCCTCGATTGTTTGCACTAAAGGGGAATCGTTTGCATTCCAAGATCGTGATTAAGGTACTTTTTTGTTTACTAGAAACAATGCTCAGAACATTGAAGCTCATTATTAAGGTTTTTTTGAATGCTTCAATTTTTTTATTGCTTAAATGCCTGTCCTCCTTAGATCTCTTCAAGCTTAAAATGGAAGCATGCCGCATTTGTTATATAAGTTTTCTTCGTTTCTTCTATTTTGGTTCTCAAAACAAATTTTTGGGGTTTATATTCCATATGTATAATGTTTCTTTAACAATAGAGCATGAATGTTTCATGAAGTTCAACTGTTATATTATTTTGATGAATGGAAATTATGGCATTGTACCGGATGCTTCAAAAGAAACAATATAATAGAGCAAGTGATGCTCTTTGCCGATGCTCAGTTGATGTTCAATTTCCTTCATATGTTGCCGGATGCTCTTCAACACGCTGATGCTCGGTGAAAAAAAAAAAAAAAAAAAATGATTCATATGATCGTGATAATTGTTTCCTCTTATCCATATGATAAAGAATAATGACAACATGGATATGCAACAAATCCTTGCAAAAATGTAGAATTAAATTTTTTTTTTCCACACATTCTTTGCATACTACATGCAAAATATAAAAGTGACATGCAAATGCATGCAAAATATAAAAGTGACATGCAAATGAAAAAAGATAGTGAGATCAAAGAATAAAATGATTTATCTTTGGGACTTATCCATGAATGGAAGCAGAGACATATTCTTTGTATTTTGATTTTTTACTACTATTTTATAGTAACTTGATTAAATTAGATATTTTTCCGCTTTGGCCTTCCAAAATCTAGCATGAATGAAGACATTTTCCCTCCTTCAACCTTGCTTTACATGTTTTCAAATGCATTTTTCTTTGGGCAAATTTTTGTAGAATGTTTGGATGAATACATAAATTTTGTATCTACACTACATATAAGTTGCACCTAATTGAAACGGCATCAATCATGAATCTATTTTCTCTATCATGCTCTATGATCCCCTAGGTTATACAAATGACTTTGAAGCTTTATGTGCCTTTTTCCCATTCATGGATGGGACAAATTGATTGAAGTAGAATACACACACCGTTCTTTTGCATTTTTTATGAGAAAATCTTACAAATAAGACTATGTAAATATGATCACCAAGGATGCAAATTTAAAGTAAACGCCTATGCTTTAGTGCTTGACTATGTAAAATGGAAAAATAATGATCACCAAGGATGCAAATTTTAAAGTAAGCGCCTATGCTTCAGAAAAAAGCGCTTGCCTTGAGTTTGAGTTTCTACAATACTACAAACTTATGAGTGTCAATATTGCTCATTCATTTACAATGTCTAATCTGAAACAAGTTTGATATAGAGGGTTTCAAATTTGCAAGTATGTAACACATTACTATGGAAAACCTTACCCCAACAACACTCATGAACAAATACTCTTTGTGTACAAATATGAAATGGGTCTAAGTTAGATATTGGGGTACAAAAGCACCCCGTCCGGACGCTTCCGCTTTTAGGTTTGATCTGGCCGTGCTTGGGGTGCTTGGAGAGCGGGGAACACGATGATCCGCTTTTAGCAAATTGCTTCCCGGATCGATGACATGGCTGTTCAAAATCAAATTTGGTTCAAATGATCCGGGCGGTCCGCTTTGAGATGGCGGGTCATTTTTGAATTCTTTTGTGGCGGGAATGATCATTCAGCTTTTACCTACCAAAACGAACCGTTTTCTTTGTAGATCACGGTTTCTCAGACCGCAAAAAATTCTCAGACATCACGATCCTCAATGGATCAATCCGTTTCGATTTGGATGAGGAAAAGAGACTCAAAAGTTTTCCGGGAAATTCAAGCCGAGAGAAGAAGGCAATCAAGGCAAAAAAAAAGAGAAAGGGAGAGAGAGAAAGAAAACTTGCACCCCGAAATTGAACGAGGCCTCGAAAGTGTAGAAGGCTTCAAGAATTGTCCAAAAATGGACGATTATTTCAACGAAATCACAAAGCCTTTGAAAGAAGGGGATAAAGCAATGGTGGTGCAATGATTTGTGAAGAGAGTGAAGGCTTAAATTGCCAATCGGAAGTGGATTTTGTTGATTATGAACAAAGCAAGATCATGAAGAATGTGATTAAAAATGTTCGTGAGACATTCAATGAACAAAAGAAATTAAGGAAGACAGATGTATTGCAAGCAAGAAAGTCTACTTTGCAAATGGTATCTTCATCAAAGAAAAATCCATCAACCAATCCGGTCGCGACGCCTCCTTCATATATCTAGAAAATCTGTTGTTGCCGCAAACGAGAAGAAGAATAATGGCGACCAAGAATGTGGTCCGTGGTCAATGTTTTCAAGGAAAAAAGAGGTGTGATGCATTGAGTGACGAGGTTAGGAATTGTGTTTACAAGTTCGACAAAACACACGAAGTTTCACCATACAGAAGCATGTGAGAAAGTTTTGTTACAAGCAGATGGCGATAAAATTGATCATCCAATACAACCGCTTGAAATATCTCGTGTGATTTCCCGCTTAGTATGTTTTTTCATTGCATATATCTGTTTCTATATAGATCTTCTTTGTTTGCGATTGCAATTTTACATGAACTTCAAGAAGGAATATAATGACATTAAGATTACCCAAACAAGACATTTGAATTGTTGAAGCCATCATTTGTGAGGCGCTTTTAAATGAAAGAGAAACTTGTCACGCCAATATCACATGCACTTTGAATATGTGATGCAAGCACTCAACAAAATCGAAACAGATCCAAATGGCGTGCATAAAGATTGCAACCTGCACTTTTGTGCCATTTTGTGGTGATGGTAACTTTTGTGCAGCCAAGAACCATGTTTATAAATCCACTAGTGATTTTTGGAGGCAAATGATCCGCCCTAAGGATGAAGATGAAGAGTGGCACAAACATAATTGTCTGCGGTGGCATGCAAGGATTGTGGATTGAAAAGGTACTCTTTTTTTTAATGTTAAGATGTTTGAACATTCTATTTTGAGTTGTTAAGATGATTGATGCAACATCTTACAAACAAATTTTCGCGGTGGTATTACAAACAAGGTTGCCAATATGTCCAAAGGAGAAGGAGGAGTCCGATTACAAAGTGGAGTGGAAACAAAGTTTGAAAAGGTAGTGTATTTGGCATTTGTGCTTAAATGATTTTTGTGCTTGTGATTGTTGTGTTTGTGTTGCAAACTTACAAACTGATCTTTGTTTTCAAAAAAACAAGAAGAGGTTGGTTACATGAAGGAGACCACCAAAAAAAAATGGTAGGAAAGAAACCAGCAAAGGTAACTAGACTTGCATACAAGAAAGAGAGCACGCCCCAATTCCAAAGAAGATGCTTTAAAGACACCGGGTACAATTCATCCCACACAATTATGTTGCACACCCTTTGGCAAGGCAAAGCAATTCAGAAGTGCTTGGATACTTTTCCCGAAGGTGCGCTTATCTCTGTTATTGATTTTGCTGAAAATTACAGTTTTAAAATTCGGAAAGAGGCACAATCTTGCCAATCGCACACAGATCGAGGCATCAATTTTGGTTCATATCACATATAGACATGCAACCCCGGGATGAGATAGAAGATATGGAAGCTAAGGAAGCGAAGAGAGAAGGGAACTAGAGAAGGAAAAGCAGCAAAGAAAGAGGAAGACAACTCAGCCAGATCATCGCCAGTAATGAGAGGAGAATCATAAAGGAAGTACATTTTATATTTCAGATGATAGAGATCATAGCAAGTGAGTTTGTACAACATTGCTTGAAAGTTCATGCAGACTGGCTCAGAGTACAAAATATTTTGTACAACAAACATATTTTTTGGAGTGATGGTTGCACAGCTCAGTTCAAAGGAGCAAGACCTTTTTGGTATTTAGGAAGGAACTATGTCAATAGTGAAGGAATTGAGTATGAATGGAATTTTTTGCCACTCTCATGGGAAAGGAGAACATGATGGACAAGGTGCAATCCTAAAAAGGATTTTGGCAAGAGAACAATTGAAGTATGATTCCTGGAAATTGGAGCGTGCCAAAGACGTTGTGGATTTCATGAATTGGTATATGATGAACAACCCACCAGACCCAAATATAAGAAGGTAAATTCAATCAAGCACCATTGCATTCTTCTTCATTTGAGGTGACATTTTTCTCGTTTCTATATTGCAGGTTTTTTTGGCATATTGAACCCGAAAATGTAGACAAATCTGAAAAGAGGGAATGGAGATCACTTTGTGGGAGCTCTAAACTTCATTCCATCAGACCATGTGACAAAACAAATCCTGCAAAAGTTGCCCATGTGTGCCTCTCTTGTTTTCATCCCTTTGCTTTCATGGAAAATGGGATGATTGCATGAACAAAGCTCGATTGGGAGCTTGGTCCACAAATGAACTGAAGTTGAAGAAATCTACGTAAAACAATCAGCCAACAAAAGCAGTTCAAGATGAAGATGAGGATGAGGATGAAGAAGAGGATGATGATGAGGCTAATGAATACCTCGGCCTCGTTTCTAGAAGTTGGAGATAACTTTGCTGTAAATGCAGATCCAGAGGATGATGAAGGAGTTGACTTTTATGTTCTTAGGTGTACAGAGACTAAAAATACATTGTTAGATGCATATGAAGACTCATGGGGTTCTGCATTTGGTGTGGGAGAAGTCATAGTTTCTGGCCACTACTACAAGCAGACAGATGCACTCCACTTTGAGTTATTAGTGGACAAGCCAGTTGCTAGTGTGTACAATCACCTTATTAGACAAGTGAAATTTGATATGGAGAGTCTTGGCAACAACAAGTTCAAGATGAGTGAAGAGACATGCCAAAAAGTGATGGCATCCCTTCCTGTAGAGTGCTAACACTGCTGACTGTTTTTTCTGCTTCTGCTTCGAAGAGGCAGAAGCACATCATTCACATGTAAAGTGGCTCATTGCTGCTACATTGTTTCTAACAAACCTATTGTTTCTAACAAACCTATCAATGGAAGCTAACAAATTCTTTGTTGCACAGAAATTTGTAGTCCTGACTGACTTGATCAATGTACTGCTGCTGGTGCTTTGTCTGTTTCTGCTTTGTCTGCTGACGTGCTAATTGTTTTCAGAGTTTATGCTTAACTGTCTGTCCCTTCAGTTTGGTCCTTGGAAACAAATGGTGGAAACTTTCTGCAAGTGTTCAATTGGGGACTGCTCAAGACAATGCACAAAGTAAATACTCTAAAACCTTTTTACATGCATATGTTCAAAGATTGGCTTCATATACAGGTTTGTTTGTTTAACCAATTAGGATTTGGACTTCATGCTGGATACAGAGACAAGCATAGGAGAAACCATTACATTCAAATATAAACTGGGACAACAATTTTGCAAGTAGAAACTCGCAAGTGCGAGGTAAATATTATATTCATTAGATACAAAATTGTTACAATATATGTACAAAATGTACAACTCACTTTGTCATCAATTATTCTTACATATCTGTGCTAAGTTACATAAATATTGAAAAGAGTCTATAGACTCTTATTCTCCTTCTGTGAGAATTCCTGTTGCTGCATCATTTGAAGTGCCGGTATCAGCAATAAGAGTAGTATCTTGTGTTTTATCTTCTCTTGCAGGCTCTTCATCCTGTTCATTGACAAAATCAAGATATTACCCGCAGATTGTTATTATTATCTTCATGTACTTTATCTCCCTACCGCATCAAGTATGTTTATACTTATATCATCTATCAAGCCTTGTAGCTTAGACATCTCCTGGCTACCAACTTGTACTTCTGTTTCTATTTTCTCCAAAACATGCTCCTTGTGAACCTGTTGCTTATCTGTTTCTATGTTGCTATCATTTTTATTATGAGCTGATGCAGCAGTAGTTACCTCAATTGCTTCCTCAGGCACTGCAACTTCTAGGTTCTGTCAAACCAAGTAATTCAAATCAAACAACATACAAAAAATGCAACTAAATGAATTGAAAGCAATGACATTACTACAATCACTTCAATAGCATAACAACACAACTAAATGAAATTAAACAACATACCTTAACAATTTCCTTCATTAACTGAATGCTTTTGAGAATAGCCACTTTCCACCTCGCTAGCTCACTTAGATGGTCAGCCAGAAGCCTAAGTATGTCGATGTCATCTTCTTGAACTTTATCTTCAACATACTGCTCGTGCAACCACTTTTGAGGATTCTTGGCATTGAGCCAAGTTTGCAGAAATGCAGCTAAGAAATTGAAACCTTTGTCATTGATGTCATTATCAAATTTTTCAATTATGAAGCAAGTGTCTTGTGGGGACAAGAAAGTCTTGTACAATGAGTCATCAACTAGCACTACCTCCCTACATCCTCAAAAGCCTCATACACTTTTACAATTGGCTTCATAAGACCGGCTTGTTCTGGATTCCTCGGAAAATTGAAAGGCATCACCCGCACTCTTTTTTCGACCCCAAATGAACTTGAACCTTCCTATAAAGGAAGGTGGCACTATAACATTTAGGATTTCTATGATGTTGTGCTTCATCATAGAAGACCATATGGCTACCTCAAATCGGGCAAAGCACCCTTTTTAAAACTTTATCACCGGTCGTGTGCGACACCACCACTTTCCCCCGTGATAATGCTTCTTCTCCGTTTGAATTTTAATTCTCGGTTCTTTTTGGAATGTGCTCACCAGAACTCCATTTAAGTCTAGGATGACAAGTTTTTTTCTTTTCTAAGGGTCTCGCAACATTCATAAAACAAAAACTCAAACATCATCAATTTCGACATCTTTCAACAAATTAACACAAGTGTCATTTCAAAGTTTTCAAAGTTTTCAAAGTTTTCAAAGAACTTTCAAGTGTTATTTCAAAGTTTTCAGGAACTCAGACACTGAACCTGGACACTGACCAGTTAACATTTTGTAAATAACATTCTGAGGATCACCTTTTGGAGGTTGTGTTGGCATCTTCTTAGGGGCCTACACTTCTTCTTCTTCTTCTCCATGCAGGTGCTTGTACTTGTTCTTCTTCTTCTTCTACATTCTTCCCTTTATCGGCAGACCTTTTTTGTTGCAATCGATCAGCACCACCGACTTCTTCGGGTCCAGATCTACAACTTCATCAACCCACGGAGCTTTCTCCTGCAGTTCTACTCCTCAACCTCGACTTTATGGTGCTCACAAGCTGCAGTATAAATTCTGTTCGGGCTCTCCTTCTTCATCAAGTCTTTGCCAACCACTAGTGCACGTTTTACTCTCTTTTTTGGGCTTTTTCCTTACCAATGAATCGCAGAAGGAAACTAGTTAGAATAGACATGAAATAAAGTTTACAAAACAAACACATAAAAAACACCAAATGGTTACCTTTTTTAATGCTTCAACCGCTTTGTAATAACAGGACTTGGTGATGCCACAGCTTTTGTAACAGGTTTTGGTGATGCCACAGCTGCTAGAGTATAATCAGGAACTAATGGAGACTCAGCAACAAATTTTGGTGAAGAAGTTGACTGTTTGTAGGGTGAAGCAAAAGCACTACTAGTGCTCGCTCCAAAACCCCGGCCGATGGCTACCTCAGCTCCATCTTCAGCTCCAACTTCTAAACCAAGTTCCACAAACAAATCCCTGGGAACTTCCTTTAAGCACCTTAAGCATGCCTTCTTTTCATACTGAAGCATGCAACATGCCAAGTGATAGGCATGTTCACATGGCACCTTCATACTCAAAGTATATTGTGGATTGAATACCAATCCACATGCAAAGACATGAGTTCTCCATAAACCCGGCAATGCTCTTCATAGTCATGATAGAGATTTCCCGAAGTGTCCTGGTGCATCAACTGCCTAGCAGCTTCTAAACAGACCCTGCTTTCTTGAAGTCTGAATTCTAAAGAGGCTTTTAGCCTTTGCTTCTTCTCCCTTTCATCTACTGCTTCAACACTTACCTTTGGAAGGCAAGCTTCCATTGGAGCGTATAAAAGCTCTCCACTTATTTTATGCTTCAAATCGCAATCGGGTCAAATCTTCATCTGTTTTTATCCGCTTTGTCATTCAAAGCGCAGATAATTCATTCTCGTAGTCTACTCACCTCCTTCTTTGCTATATCAATCATTACTTGCTCCGTGCTGGGGAGTTGTTGTCAACCTCAATCTTACTAATAATCTTAGCCAAACTGCTTTTGATGGTTATCTAACTCTGTTTCCAACTTCTTTACTTCCTCATCAATCAAAGAAATATTGAAACTACAATTGCAAACGCAGAAAATTCATTTATTGACCTGATTTCGCTTTTAATTCCATCCGAGGTGTTCTTCGCTTTGAAGGTCGAGGTGTGCTTTGGCCCGGAAGGATGTACGGTTTTCATTTTTTAACATCTTCTTTCTTTACATCCATATCATCCCTTGGTTTTTCGACCAAACAAGTAACACGTGACTTGTATGCATCCCAATTTATCTTATGACCCTCATGATCTTGCTCTGCCACGACCACAATTGCTCCCAAGCAAATGCCAAAGCAACGAAGTTTCCTCAATTCGATTTGTTTGGTAATCCCGCCGAGGATCTGAGGAACTTCGACCAAGTCCTCCAATTGTTGCTTCAGATGAGTGCGGACAAAATAAATTTTTATTTTGCCTTTTCTTTAAAGGATTCGGAATGGTTCTCCGTCCATACATCGTTCCAATCTTCTTGATCACGGTATCCCGCAGCCACTTCAGTTTCTGGCGAGGAATAATCCCTTCTAGGCCATCGCAAAAAAAGCGGTGAATTAACCAAAGAGCAAGGTATGAAGCAAGCGCCGGAAGGAAAAAATCTCGGAAAGCAGAGGGTACAATTCGAACTGTAAAGTAGGGTATAATCTGCGTACAGCAGATCAATTATCGATTTCGGCGCGAATGATTACGGGTCTGACAGCCCAGATCATTGTTTGCGAAACGGCGCGCGGGAAACGAGAAGGTGCGAAGAATAGCTGCTTCGCGTGCTTAATCTGCTTCCGCTTGTCGCGCTTTTTTGTACCCCAATATCTAACTTAGACCCTTATACTTGATTTTCGCATGGATGTTTTATCCAAAATATTTATCATCTTTGCTACATTTGCTTTTGTCAAGCTTATTCTCGCCCTAATCTTCAGAGGATTGCATTTTGCAAGTTGATAGCTATTAATTTTGACGTTGTAGATGTTTAACATAAGTTTTTACCAGCAGGAAATTTTATCAACAAATTCCTCACCATGTTCTTCAATCTCTCATTCGGCAAGGTATCAGGTAATTACTTTCTTGCAAGAGAATTTATTTCTTTGTAAAGGTGGCTAGGAACAAAATAATAATTTTGACACTGCCGATTAGTCTAGAATTTTCAGATCAAGAAACAAGATATTTATTATTATTTCATTGTTTCAAGCTTCTTTCCCTTATTAATTTGATTTGCTAAGTTTTTCTTATTTGCCACTTACCTTTTGCACTCCATAATTGTGGCGGCCTTCATTTTCCATGGATGCAAGTAGCAGGTTTAATCCACCACTCCAGAAACTACTGGTAGCCATTCTACGTAGGTATTTACGAGACCTCCTATTTGTTCTATTTTATTGGCATCAAGTTCTGAGTTCAAATAAAGACCGCATGACAAAGACTATGTTGAAGTCTCATTGCTTATTATATGTAGAACTATTTGAGTATAAGATGTCCGATCCATATTTTTATGTTGCAACCATTTGAAGGTGATTGTAATGTTGGAGAATGGTTTTCTATGAATATGTGAAGCGAGGTTGAGTGCCAGAAGATTTGAATATATAAAGTGCTCGGAAATTCTTTAATATGGCTGGTAAAGAGGCGAGAATAAATAAAAAGTGTATGAGCTTCATTTGCAAGTGGTTATAGAGGATTGTCTTCAACATGTATTTTGTTATTATCTATATATTGACATTCTTTTTGCAAATTTTGGACCAAAAAACACCACTTTCATATTTTTAGAAGAGATCTTCCCTGCAATTTACGTGTCATGGAATTTCTATTGCATCTGACAAGGCAAGCAGCAACAGTAGCTCCCTCTATTCTCAAGGCAATCTACCTCCGCTTCTGATATGAAGGCCTCCATTCATGGTATGTTCTCTTAGTAAGGTAGTGGATTTGCCATTATATGTTGCTATTCTATTCATGTTTCACCTTTTTTGTTTGCAAAGACGGTTTGTCAGGCTCGTCGATCCTGCTCCATTGCACAAGGCTAGGGCATAGGCATTGAAGGAAATCACTCCTTTCTTCAACCATGAATATGTGGGTTTTCATGCATCTACACCAGCATCGAGCAGTCACGTATCCCTATTAGTAGCAATTATATTAAAATTGTTAACTTTTATGAAAAAGCTTATGATGCATTTATTAAAGATCTAGGCAGTGTATGACTGCAAAAGTATCTCATGCATCTATAAAAGCTTGAATTATAACGGAAGGCTTAGTGTCCAAGTAGGCGTAATGGTGATAAATTGCTCGATGAGATGCTTGCAAGGTAAATGACTTGCGAATCGTGTTACTTCCTTTTAATCTTTTCCGCTCAAATCTATAGATATTGCAAATAACTGTTTTTTAGTTAAACTCTACACAAATTCAGCGTTTCATGTCTTTTTAATTTATCCTACCTTTTAGTAAAAGGCTTTTGCTTTGAATTGTATGAGTTAGAACACAAAGAGAAATGAATCTATTACTTGATCTTAAAATAGAATTTGTTTTCTTCTCTACCATAGGCATTGTGTCACATTTTAGGCTATTATTACCTTAGAAATCTGTCTTATTTGTTTATAAGCCATGCATCTAGCGGTTGCCTACCAGCCTTACACTTCTCTTCTTGGAAATAAAGCTTTGGAATGTTTGCTACACTTTAAGACCTCTAGATTGAGATATTTACATATGAGCAATGCATCTTCATTATACTTGGGAATGCGTGATGTACAAATGGTAGGATAATAAGTATTTTAGACCCCTAGAGTTGGTGATGTCCGTTGGGTAGAATTTTTCAGCATTATATATCCCGCTAGACATTTTATGGCTATGTTGTCTATATATATGGTGGCTAAGTTCATTTTTTTTTTCCAATTACTTGCAAGGAACAAGATGTCTACTTTTTTATTTCTTTTTCCTCAGATAAAGCAAATGTTCCTCCGTACCCACTTCATAGCTAGGAAAGCATGCCATGGCCATTTCGATGATGATAATGCCGGATGATCAATGAATCAAGAACTTTTTGTGTTGGGTAGAGATTTTCGAGGAAAAAATGAAGTTCTGGACCAAATGATGCGTTTTGCTTCCTGAAGAATGTTGTGTTAGACTGTTCTTGATGGGCGTGACAGGCAGCTGAATGGCCTTCTTACATTAGACTGTCTTGATGGGCGTGACAGGCAGCTGAATGGTCTTCTTACAATTTTAATGCTACGCATATCTGTTGGATACACGTGAATAAACATCAACATTTGATTGTGTGTGTGGTTGGATTTAAATGCTGATCCCTTTCTGCTTGCTTTAAAAATATGTTTCCTAAGATTTGAAGGTGTTTTGGCATCCGTTTTTCACATTTTTACCTCTATTTCTACTAGGGCCAATGACTTAAATATCGATGCAACGACACTCGAAACCATGGTATTCAACTTTCACAATGCTCATAAACATTATTTTCAAAGACTGATGAAGAGAAATGTTCGTGGCGGCATTAGCTTACTAATCAACAGATTGTTTAGTCAAAAAAATTTATTTTGAAGTTCCCTCTATATTACTTGGATTTTAAATTGCCCCAGGCCGGTAAAGAGAATGTTCAGAGGCGTGCCTTGGCATAATAAATTTCTTGTAAATATAATGATTGTTCTCTCATCCATTTTCCCTCCCAATTCAACATCAATTGAAGAAAATATCCCTCACATCTTCACGCTCTGATTTATCTACATAGTATACAAGACAAATGTGCACATTTTGTCCCACTTACAGAATCCATCATGCCTATCCATTCCACACATCCCGAGCTAATGCCCGGCATCGCCGGGCACACGTTCCTAGTGCAAGAAGTATTCTCAAAGTCAACTTAATTATTGGAGAAAATGTTTCCTCATAATCAATCCCCTTTTTCTGTGAAAAACCTTGAGCTACCAACCTGGCCTTGAATTTCCTTTTGCCATCATTGTCAATTTTTATTGTATAAATCCATTTATTTCCAACTATATTTTTGTATTCTGGTTTTTCAACAACTTCATAAGTTTCTGTCCTGTCAAAAGATTCCATCTCCTTGTCCATAGCTGTCTTCCACTCATTTGCATTCTCACTAGTCATAGCTTCTTCATAACTCTGTGGTCTACTTGGTTCAAGTATTGCCATAATTTCATTTATTTCTATATCATTCCTTTGGAGTCTTTTTGATGTACCAGTAATTGTCCTTCCAAAATCATCATCCTATATTATAATGTTATTCTGTAAGTGTTGGACCCAGCCCTAAATCCAAAGGCTGGGATTTAGGGTTGAGAATTTATGGTTGAGATTTGGACACCTAGGAACCCTAAAATAAACAAAAAGGTCGTGAGGTTTTTTTTGGCTATGGCGGCTAGCCTACTTTGCCACCAAAAAGAATATGAATAGGGTAGAAGAGCAGAGTCAGAGAGCGAAGTTGCGGTTGTGGAGGAGGAGATGAGGATCTGCAAAGATCTATGTGAGCACCGTGAGCCAATCGTTTTAGCTTGATAGTTGGCGCCATGGCGGGAGGTATCGCCACATGCACATTCTCACGAGATTGCTAACCCCAACCCTAAAAATCCTTTTCTTCTAACGTTTTGTTCACGAGCATACCTTTGCCGATAGCAAGCATCGAGCTCGGGGTGAGCATACCGAAGCTCACTTTGCCGCAGCCATGGCAATCTCCCTACTCTTCGTTTTACATGGTTGCTTCTATTTGGCTCACCGGGTTCACATGTTTATCACATTCGGATCCGCGTAGCAAACACCGGTATTGTGTTTTAATCGTGGCTATCCGTTTCAGATCAACAAACACAACAGTACCGATGTATTACGGACTTGGCTTTATATTACGAAGTTTTGATTTCGTTGGAGCAAAGTTTAGGGTTCGATTCTTTCGTAACATAGCTAAAAGCTTTTTTTTTATATTCGGTTCATTCTCCGTTTCCATCATTTCCCTAGGTAAGGGACCTCTCCATTGCAAGATTACTTTAGATCTTCATGTTTCTTTACATTGTACAAAGTTTTTGGGAGATTTTGAGCATTTACATTTCTAAAGCTTTCCTTTTGAGATGCTTTGTGCAATACTTTCATAGGTTACAAAGTTTAATTTGTGCTTAACTTTTGCAGGCTGTGGGCAACTGGATTAGTCAGGGAACAAGAATATGATAAAGCAACATTTTCAATGGGTCTTCCACCACACATCGCCCAAAACATTTTACTGAAAAGAAATGATGTAAAAGGAGGTAATTTTTTTCTAAGCCAATTGATAACCACATAATGGAGGAAATGCACAAGGCTAACATTATTGTATTACACTCTGCAGCTTGATTCTATGCAAACAGTTCCAATCCAAGATGGATGTGCAGAGCCAAATTATGAAAAGTACTTTGCAATCTGGAAATAATTCTGTAATTGGCAGAACAAGACCATCAGTTTGTTGGTGCTCCTTGGGTTGCCTCTTCTCATTCGAAGTTCATGAAGATTATTGCTCATAACCTTTCCGTTTTTTTAGGTTTGTTTTCTTCGCGATGGATCCTTGCTCTTTGTGACAATCCTTAGCTTTTTATTAAAACCTTCACACATCATTCGTGGTTTTAGCGCTCCATATTCTTCTTGGCATCGGAGATCACATTTTTCCACTTGGATGCTGATTGTGGGCATTTTTTTGACGGTTCGTTCCTGGGATGTTTGGGGTGCTTAAGAGTTGCTAGAAAGAAGATGCATTTGAGCTATTTAGTTTATTTAGAATGATTTAGATTTCATCATAGACTATATTGTTTCTAACTGCCTTTTGTGTTTGAAGACTGATATAATATTGAGCAATGAGGTTTTGATTTGGAAAGGTTTTCCTTTGTCCAAATTTTTATCTTAGTTTATTTGGATGATTGTTCTTCTATTTTTGTTGTAGCAAGCTTGGTTGCTTTTCTTAGATTGGATTCGTTTTCTTAGATCGCTTTTTATTTTGCGGTGTGAATTCGCTTTTTTATTTTGCGTGATCGTGGTAAGCAAGATAAAGCTTTGTCCAGAGCACATGAAATAGTGTGTACTCATCATTGCCAAGCTTCAATTTTAGTTTACTTTTGGCAACTATGATTACTAATTCTGACCTTTTATTTTTTGGGTTCTCGCAGTTAAGCAACTACAAAAAGGAGCCGGATAGAATGCAGCAACCGTGGTTGGATAATTGATCTGTTTTCTTTGATTTGAAGTTGTTGGGTATGTCTTTGTCCTTCTCGCATGTAAGCACGCGTTGACTTAGTGGATTAGGATTCCCGGTATTTCGAAAGCAAAATCAAGTGGCATGGTTTTGAGCCAACCATGGAGCGTAATAATTGCATGATTGATCTTCTAGGCCATGCCTCGCTATTTCAAAGAGGCAGAGAGAATATATTACTGTGCCTTCAAAGAAAATGTATGGGAATGTGGAAAAAAGGAAGAAGATGCTTTGATAAATTGGTTTGTATCAATCCCATGTTTGGGTATGTCCTCATGTCAAGTATCTTTGCCGAAACAAAAAAAAGTTCTTTGGATGTGGTGAAGCTTAACTTTTTCTCCCTCCATTTCCTTTTTTCCCTCTCTACTCATGCCACGACGTTTGAAATGGCTCGCCTGAATCGACTCTTATTGGCAAAGATCAAGATGCCAATAAGAGTCTATCATGTACGATGATAGATGCTACAATTTAAGTTCACGTTTCTTATGCTTGCATAATAACTTGATGCCCGCAGATAGTGCTTACAGTTAGATATCATACCGCAATTAGTAGGTTGATGTTGGTGCCTATGCGGATGATGTGCAAATAGATAAAAAAAGTCATGCATGCAATTGCTAGATTCGTATACATATTGAAGTAAAGTTAACTCGTGATAAGCACTCAAATGTTTTCATTGGGAGAATGCTCAAGACGTCATCGTTGGTGAGAATGCGGTTATCATGAAGGTAATTCTACAAAGTGCAGTCCCAACATTATGCAACATAGCTTCTTACGGCAACATCTTAGAGCATATTTTGAAAATGGTAATTTCCAAGGTTAAACACTATCAAATATGTGGCAGGGCATAAATAAATAGATTAACATAAAATCTCTAAATTGACAACTCAAAAGTAGGGATGGAATCTCAATGAGCCATTGAAGTTATTCCAAATCATGCACCTTTAGTCAACTATATATCCACATGCAATGTGATTTTACTATGGTTTTCAAACAAAACCGTTCACAATTCCATGATATATTGCAAGATTGGTTAGCATTGTGTAAATGGGAAGACTTATTGGAAATGCATGTATTCCTTCTATCATAGTAGTTGTGACCCATAACATCATAAAATCTACATGTACTTTTCAATTGTAAGGTATTTATTTATGAGAGCCCAGATTTATAAGAGCCCATTCCTCTTGAGCTGAACAATACATTAGAAACAACACAATTTGCACTTTTTATTTTTCTTTTGTCTTTTTCACTATTAGTTGTGCTTGATGAAGCATATATAGAGTTCTCAAAAGAGCCCTCGCGTATGTCATGGGTGAACCTCTTTACAACAACAATATTATCCAATATTCCAAGTATTACAACAATAGATACTATCAAAGATTTTGCATTTGGAGATATCCATGATAAGCATAGATTTTACGCTTAACGTCACATTTCTCTCGAGAACACTTCATTAAGTAATACTATGTGGACGTATGTACACACGATTTGCCGTTAATCCCAATGAGCAAAAGTAAACTCAACAATTAATTTGCAAGTTTGAGTTCACGTGGCTCTCTAAAAACATACAACCAAATAAACCTTTGCCACTTTTCAACGACGATTGAGCAAACAAAGGCCAAAAGCAAAAGCAAGACATAGCTATGAGTGATAAAATTGACCTACATTATTTGTTTTAATATAAAGGCAAGAGAATTAAAGTACACCAGTAGTGTTGAAATTGCATCAACTTCTCCATGATATAAAGCACTATACAAAAATTGAAGTCCAAATTGCACACCATTAATGCTCATGAATCCTACAATATTCAACTCAATAAGTACCTTATATCCCAGCAACGCTGGGCACTATTACTAGTAGTCTATATTCTTATTCCCTTCCATTAGTTTCTCAACTTCTGTTTTTCTGATTTTTCTGCCATGTTGAACCTCTTTGTTCTCCACTTCAGCATGTGTATGTTCACCCTTATCCTCTTCATTGTTAATTTCTTCATCTTGTTTTGTATTTGTTTCTTCCTTTTCATCATCATCAATATTCTGCTGTGAGTAGCTAGTCTCTCCTTGAACATTTTCAATAAACAAATCTGCCCTATTGTCTATTTATTTTCTATCCTTATAAAGTATCATCTCATTGAACCTAACATCTCTTCCAACAACAATTTTTCTTCTTTCAGGAATATATAGTCTATAACCTTTAGACTGTTCATCATAACCTACCATGAAACATCTAATTGCTCGGTCATCCAATTTTTTTCTTTCTTCTTTTTGAATATGCAAGAAAGCAGCACTACCAGATACTCGAAAAGATTCATACCTTATTTTTGAGTTGCTCCACAGATCTTCTGCTATTTGTCCATTTAGACTTGTCAGAGGAACTTTATTTTGTATGAATACTGCATTCTTAACTGCCTCCTCCCATAAGAAGTTAGGTAGACCAGATTGTTTCAGCATTGCTCTCATTGAGTCAAGAATTGACCTGTTTTTTCTTTCAGCCACTCCATTTTGTTGTGGTGTATGACTACAAGTTACTTGTCTTCTAATTCCCTTCTCTTTACAATAATTTTTGAAAATGCCATTTACATACTCGCCTCCTCTGTCAGATCTCAGAATTTTTATTTTCTTTCCTGTACTTCTTTCTGCCTCTGACTCACATATCCTATATGATTTATAGGCTTGATTTTTGTTTGTCAAGAAGAAACATCTAGTATATCTAGAGCAGTCATCTATAAAAGTAATAAAGTACCACGCCTTGCAAACTTTTCATATTTATGGGGCCACAGGTCGTGTGAATTAATTCAACAAATCACTTGCTCGGGTTCCTTGTCTCCTTGGAAATGGTAACCTTGAACTTTTGCCAACCATGCATCCATAACATACTTGATTCATCTCCTTCGCAGCAATTATGAGTCCCCTTTTTGCCATTTTCTCGATGCTATTCATATTAACATGCTCCTAATCTCTCATGCCACAACTTCAAAGTGGGCATATGAACGTAATTTAAGCTTCCAAACAAATTTCTATTATAGAATCCAAAAGGTTTCCAACTCTTTTTTGCAAGAAACTTGATTTTATTATCTTTAAACACTTTACAACATTTCTTGTCAAAGACAAGTATAAAATCCATGTCTACTAGTTGGTGGACAGAAATCAAGTTTCTCATTATTTTTTGAACAGCAAGTACATCATGCAAGTTTACTAGATTGCCTTCCAAATCATAAAGTGCAAGCATCCCCGATTCATTCACTTCTTGAAGTTTGCCATCTCCCATTTGCATGAAAGCTTCTTTCTTTTTTTTTCTCCTTGAGAGCATCAATAGTTCTAACCATCGATCTCAAAACTCCACTATCTATAATAAGCATATCATTAGCCTTATTAGCTGAATTTTTGAGATAGAACAAATAGCTTTCATACTTACCCTCTGATTAGGATCTTCCTCATCATTGTTTGTTTCTTGTGTGAGATTGATCTTTGGAATTCCCTTCCCTTTTCCCTTTGAGAAGTTGCCTTTCCTTTCCGAGGTAGAGTAATAATTTTATTTCTTCCCTTCCCAATACCTTTTAGGACTAGGACATTCTGCAGACTACATGTCCAATCCCTTCACAATTGAAGCACCTTTTTCCTTCAACTTAGGACAATTATTTTTAAGGTGCCCCATACTTTTGCAATGGTAACATGGCCCCAATTTATTTTTGTCACCCCCGCCTTTCCAAATTTCCCTCTCCCTTTTCCCTGCATAGAGTATCTCGGAACTTTCTTCTTCCTCTCCTTTTTATAATTTTTCTTTGCTCTATTTCTCGTTCTTATCATAAGTTACGCCTTTCTCGATTTCTAGCCACACTTCTAACGATGTAGGCGGTTGTTCATATTCTGCGAAAATGCTCTAGAGAGAGACAAGACATGAAAATCTTTTGTTATAGGAACTCCCGCAGCCCTCTCAAGGTCGGGTTACAATATTGTCATATCTTTGGAAGAATTGTGTGAGATTATCCTCATCTTTGAACTTGAGTCTTCTTAGCTCCCTATCTAGCATCTCAATCTGAGAGGAATTCTTAACTTCATAGTGTTTGACTAAATATTCCCACATCTCCTTTGGTGTTTTGTTTTTTAGTTTAAACATAATGCTTGAACTCAACTTACTTGAGATGATACACCTGGCCTGCTGTGCACGTCTTGAGGCATTTGCACTAGTACCAACATTAACAGAGCCTTCACTAGCTCCACTTTCTCCTGAGTGACTACTCTCTCCTTCTTCATATCCTGCAATTAGATCCCATAGATCTTCAGCTTGCAGAACATCCTTCATCCTTTCTTTCCAGGCCTGGAAACCTGCTTCCCCTTGAAACATATCCACTCCATTTAGTAATGAAGCTCCAAGTCTGGTTGCCATCAAAGCTCTGATACCACTGTTAGAAAATATTGATCAAGATTTAATGAAAAATCACTTCTTAATGAATGAACTAGGCAACCAACTTAACTTCTATCTCTATAGTCTTATGCTTCAATTTAAACCATTGACACCATTTAAATTTGAAGACATAAGAGCAATTATCTATAGACTATATCTCGACCATCATTTGCCTTATAAGAGGAATAACAACACTGCAAATGATCACACGACCGTGATCAATAAAACGGATCACACCAGCTCAATTGGTTCATTGCATTCAACCTGGTTATATGGAAGTCTTCCGGAGCTGTAGCAGTCGGTCAAGCCATGACCGTCTCCTCGATTCAACAATGGAATTATCTCATTGGTCCAGCACTGTTCATTCTAATTTTTGCAATACCTTATCCTTATGAAACATAACCGACTAAAATAAGGTCATATTTCTATATGGTTAAGGCCTCAATGATATTTAACCATTAGGGTTAAGACTATCCCTTTTAGATCTTCCTCAAGATATGAATATGCTGAAGATCTTCCCCTTAAGCATGAATATGATGACATTACATATTTGCAACACAATTTTTTCGTCCGGTCGTCATTTCTTTCTTCTCTTTTTCTCTGGCGATGGTGAATGCCGGAGCTTTCGGCGATGGCGCTTCTGTCGCCGACTAAGGCGCTGGAGACCATTTTGTGCTTTTAAGGTTCTCCTCTATGGCGCCTTCGATTCTGATAAGTTTTTTTGTTTATTTTATGTTGTTTATTTGAGTTCTAACGTTCTTGTTTGACCCTTTTTTGGAGTCTGGAGTTCGTATTTTTGGATTCCCGCTTTGGATCGTGGATTTTCCAGCTTTACATTTACAAGTGTGGAGTTCGAGTTCTACTCTGAAGTCGATTTACAGAGTTTGGACAGCATTTTCGGAGGTTTATCTTTAAGAAACCGTATCTTCTTGAAGACTTTACGGTTTATCTTCTTGAAGACTGTTAAGATCTATGTTCTTAAAGAATACTATGCTTGATTGCCAACGTTCTTTGGGCTTAAGTTAGACCCTTATAAATGTTTTGGCCGCAATGACTTTCTAAAGGTTTAATGAAAAGAAACATGGCTCCTTCATGTTACACAATGTTAATTTTAAGGGAACACAAATTGAAATAGCATCCCTATGTTCAAAAGGCCTTTTGTGTAGGTGGCCTTGTGCCCTTTGTGAGCCAAACCCAAAGGTATCCGCAAATGAAAGATCTTCTTTCCTTCAGACGTCAAAATATACATCCTTCCTTCCTTCCTTCACCATTTTAAAATTATAAGTTGCATTGGGCACTTTTCTTTTCTCTTTCTTAAGTGCATGCTTGTGATGCCGGAAGTGGGTGACAAATTTGGCATATTGTAGCTCAAAGTATCATACATAGAATCACTAATATGATGTGCATGATAATGGGTGCTGTGATGATGCATCATCAAGGCAATGAAGACAATCTTGATCATGAATGCCTTCAACAAAAGCTATCATAATTTGAAGGCCATTCAAATATCGAAGGTGTAGGATGAAACCCATAAAAGACATTGGTAAGTTTATAAAGAAGGATGTATCTTATATCTAAAGCCAAACTTCATTTGCCATAGTGACCATGGGAGTTTGCTTAGTAACATCCCATATTTTTAGCTAATGAACTTGAATTCTATTCCCAAAAGATGATTTTAATAAATTAATCTCATTATAGCTATAACCATATGCTAGATTGGTTGTGCTTGATAAGACAATTTGGAAAAGGAAACAAAGCCAAAATAACAGCACAATGCAAAGTTTTGAAACGCAACAAAGGTAACTTCATATTGGGTCTTCATAATCAGATTTTAACAGCAAATTATGCGCCCAGATTACATGCACCTGATAAGTCACTTACAATTGGGGCTTTGTCTTGAAAAGAGCTCTATAAATTTAACAATATCAATGAATAAGAAGAAGAAATTTGTGTCAGCATTCTACTCGTATATGTCTTTATACAGTGGCTCCTACAGTTTTACTCTGAGCTTCTGCCCATAAAATTTATCACAGTGTGTCATTTATTACAGTGGCTCATGCTCAACTGTGGCAATGTCAGCCATCAAGATAGGAATATTTAGTAGATGCAACCATACGAATACAAATTGAGCTGCAGAGATTTTGCATCACAGTCAAATGTGTCTTTGCTTCCTTGCTTTATCCATGATGCAAGACGCTTGTACTCGGAACTCTAGTGATAGAAAGAACTCTAAAAGTTTCTTGCATAGATCTATTTCCCTTCTGAGATAAACAAAATACAAATAGCATCATTATACAATAATGACGGAAGCCCTTATCCATGGTAAAGATACTTGCAGCCAAATAATACCTATGGCCCAGTGCAGAATAATGACTGGTAGAGCAGATCACTAATTTTATCCCAAGCTACAAATATAGACCATGAAATTTTAGTCAACCTCAAGATCCAAAAACAAAATCCAGCTTCCAGTTTTCAGATTATAATCAATGATAGCGAAGGAAATACTCACCTAGAAACATCACATGATGTATTGAATTGACCACCAAGCAAATTAGCAGGAGACCATATTTATATCGTAATCTGCAAGGCCATACTCGGTTTATCTCGTGTATGCCCATCTTATCAAAGCGAGAAATAACCTCAACATCCGGGCTGGTCTCAACATCCGGGCTGCCATAGCTGGTGCATTGATGTTGCTCAAATAAAAATTTGAATAAAAGTGGTTTTTTCCTATACGTAACATATCCTGCATGGCCCAGTCGAGTTAAGTCTGCCATAACCAAAAGCTCATTGATTCCCTACCTCTGTAGTAGATCAAACTTCTCATGGGCATATGCTGACACAAATGAGAACATATCCGAAATAATCTATGAACCCAAACCTCCTGCTTAACTTTCAAAGAGGGCAAGCAACTCCATAACGGCAGAGTTAAACCACTTCGAATGAAAAGCATATGCACCTGGTGGAGCCTGTTGAGAAATGAGCTTTCTCTGATTGGGTGGACAGGCTGGGGATCGAACCCAGGACCTCTTGCTTGCAAGCCAAGTACTCTACCACTGAGCTACCGGCCCTTTGACGGGCTTTTGGCACTCCTCCACTGAGTCATTCTTCATGTGTGCCCATTACACATACTCCAACATTCCAACATTCCCCCTTAATGGGCACACCAATCCATTCCAGCCTTCACCACAATCCATGCTCCCCCTCCTCGGGCAACTCCACCACCGAGAGTTGGGCTTTCCATCAGCCAAGCTTTGCTCATTCTCACCCCCTTCACCCAGGGACTATCCCGGCGGTTAAGCACCCTTTTACTTGGGACCATGGCTCGATACCATGTTGAGAAATGAGCTTTCTCTCGATTGGGTGGACATTTGGGGGATCGAACCCGGACCTCTTGCTTGCAAGCCAAGTACTCTACCAGCGAAGCTACCGGCCCTTTGACGGGCTTTTGGCACTCCTCCACTGAGTCATTCTTCATGTGTGCCCATTACACATACTCCAACATTCCAACAGAGCCTTTGCCTTTCATAAAGAGCAAGCAACTCCAATACAATAGAAATAAACCACGAAGCTATTACATAAGTCCGCCATAACCAAAAGCTCATTGATTCCCTACTGTAGTAGATCAACGGGCATATACTGACACAAATGAGAACATATCCTAAATAATCTATGAACCCAAACCTCCTGCTTAACTTTCAAAGAGGAAGCATATGCACCTGGTGAGGCCTTTGACTTTCATAAAGAGCACGCAACTCCAATCCTATATTATAATGTTATACTATTCCTGAAGGGCTCACGTTGAATCTGCTAATCAAACTGTAAGAGCAAACGTTAATCCATGAGCACCTAGAAAAAAATGGTAAGAAAGCAAATAATCATAACTCACTGCAGTGGTAACAAAGATTATAAATATAGCGCAGCAAATATGTAAAAGTCGTTCCATTATCAAAGATGGCATCAAATTTGGATAGTACATATCCAACTCCAACTTGATTCCCTCAATGCTAACAAAATATTCTAAGATTTGCATTTTAAGGCCGGTCCCAAACAAATCAAAAAGCATGTTGAGGACATAGTAGCTTAAATTAATCCTAAATCATAAGAACAGCCTACTTGCTAACAAATGACGTTGCCTTACGGTTCAGAAAACCTCAGATCTCCAAATATTATTCTTCCCGAAGAATCCTCATTGTTGAAGCACATTGAAAAGGAGTTTGAGCTAGCCCAAATTTTGGATAAGGTCTGGGAGTGATTCTTGTCCCATACCTAATCCCATGAGACCATCAAATACATATTCCCTTACGATTTTCCTTTTGCAACCATGTAATGATTTTTAGAAAGTTTAAGAAAGAATAGGTAACCCAGAGATTGTTCCAGAAGATGCATTCTGGAGGAGGAGCTAGCACTCGAAGGTGCTAACGCCCGCTAACCCTAGCAAAAAAAAAAAAACCATGTTATTTTAAAGAATCTGATGTGGCATCATCTCCTCCATTGATTTCATCAAATCTGGGCCGCCCAAATTAGGGCTGGGTCCAACACTTACACAATAACATTATAATACAAGACGATTTTGCGGCGGCGTTGCCGCCGCTATAGTTCGAAGGGGGTTTTGAAGTAATGGTGTGGGTGAAATGAAGACAATGTGAACGTGTGCTGTGTGTGTGGTGAGAAATTTCATGTGGGCATTTTTTAGAGCAGGGTAATGCTAAGTTCTTTATTGGTGGTATTAAAAATGCCAATAAACTAGATTCTATAAAAATTCTCTTAGGTTCCCTTAATTTCAATGAAGGTACCCTTAGATTCTCTGGATTTTCTAAGATTACATTACATTGCATTATATTTTATGAGATTCCCTATGATTCTTCTAGGGTTTATGAGGTTCCCTTGGATTTTATGAAGATTCCACTACATTCTATTAGATTCCACCACAAATTACTATTTTTATGGACTTTTCAATATTTACTATTCTTAACAACTTCTATTTTAGATTGAGAGAAGTAGTGGTGCGGGTGAAATGAAGACTATGTGAACGTGTGCTGTCTGTATGGTGAGAAATTTCATGTGGGCATTTTTTAGAGCAACCCTTGGGGTAATGCTGAGTTCTTTATTGGTGGTATTAAAAATGCCATTAAACTTTAAGAATTGCTAAGATGCATTCGAGTTCCTTGATGCATGAAGCTATTAGGTTTTTGCTTTGATTTACCCCAGTGTATATAAAACTACTCTATTTGTTTCTAGAAACAATTCTAAGGCAATTCATTTTTTATGATAAAAATGGGATTAAAACTCAAGAAGACTGCTAAGATACATTTGAGTTCCTTAGGCGTTTGAAGCCACTAGATGTTTGTTTAATATAGAATAGCAAGGCAAATTCGAAAATCTTTTTTTGCCCATCTAAACTCTCTTGTCATAATTCATTAAGTCAGACTCTTACTTATATGATTAGGGACCTTTAAGCAGATGGAATTTGACGAGCATGAGGACATGTAAGAGTGGCATATGGACATGATCTTCCACATGCTGTACAGACGCCATTAGAGAGACATCAAGATTTAGGTAGATGGCTTTAAGCGGCCAGCCATAAGCTACATCATCATATTCATTTAATATCAACTGAATTACACAGATTATATCATTGAAGGCTTCTCCTGTTGCAAGATTCCTGTTGCTGTCATCGGGAGCACATAAATAAGCAGGGGGTTCTGTACAGCGGCAGACCCAAAGCCTTTAGAAGATCGATAGATTCGATCATAGCAAAGCCAAGTTAGTGCTGAAGCTGCCCGAGCTTTGCTCGGGATTGCTGGGCCTGTTAGGAGGGAGTTACAGAGGGCCGACGTTGAACAGTAATTTATGGCCATGAACAGTGATTTGGGAACTTTGAACAGGAAATCATGGGCGAACACCAACATGAGGAAGTCCGAGTCGCCCACCGGATCGGTTGTCATGCGGGAACCGAGGAAGAGTAGATGAATCTGTGAATCAATTGATGCCGAGAGTAACTCTTAGTGAACGTAAAGATTAATGTGGATTGGGTGCGCCAAAACAGATTATCATGCTCACCGAGAATAAGACTTGTTCCATGTAGGAGGAGTGACTGTAAAGCCCGTGACTTTACCGAGGCGTAAGGTAGATGCTCCGCCGCGATTTCTTGAATAGTTATCACCGAAGTTATTATGACTCGTAATGCTTGCTTTCAAACCTCAAATGATTTATTCTCCTTTCCATGGAGCCTATCCCGATACTCTTTGTGGAAATACCGTAAAGGCTTAGTTCATAAAGCCTAGAATTGAATTTGAGCTCAAGCCATGGCCGTAATAATTATATTCTATATGCCATAGCCCCGAATCTACATAACACAATAATGACCCCTTTTATGTGCCCGAACTCCGAACTCACACCTAAGAAGCGGAAGGGTTTGGTTGTAGGCTGTTTGAAACAGATTGCAGCTACCGAATTTGGGGCAAGAACTACTGGATTTGGCATGCTTGGCATCAATATTATCCAAGCCATAGCCGGGCTCTTTGCCTTAGATGCCTGATTCCGGCAGATGGCTCACATACTTTGATGAAATTTCCAGTGAGATTTCCAACTCTGTTTATTTGTGGCCTTCTGAATCCAAAATAGGGTTGCACGCTTCCTGCTTCCTGCAGAAATCAACAGAGCGGCTATGGCGTGCACCAAGCGCCAAGCAGGGGGACCAAATCGCCCTATTTGTCTAACGAAATCCTGGCCCTCCATCCCAATCTGGCTTGCTGATGTGGAATTTTTTCCCCCTGTACACGTCATCTTTTTTTTGCTTCCACAATTTTATATGATGGAGATAGGATTATGGTTTATCGTTCAAGAAACCTTCTATTATGGTTCTTTGAAAGGTAATGAAGTGTTTTATCATGGTCTTGCATGAGTAAACCGCCAGAACATGGAATATCTTGTATGAATCTCGCTGATCTGCATGAATATCACTGATCTTGCATGGAATATCTTGCACGGAATATCTACATGGAATACTACAGAATATGTTGCATGTAAGCTTGCATGAATATCTTGCAATAAAATCAACGACTGCTTAGCTTTTGTTGTGGTTCTAGGGTCAAGTTGTAAGATTACACTTAGGTAAGTATTTTCCGTTGCATGGGGTTTTTTATTTTCTTGCATAGGGATAAACTAACATATAGACTTTGTTGCAGATTTGCCCAATTGATGAGCTAGTATTTCAACAGGTTTTAATTTTGAGAGTATGCAATATTGTTTGCCAAACAGTTATGAAAATAGTGTTTTTACTGTGCAAGAGGCATTGAAATCGATGTAACCGTAATTTTGGTATCCATTGAATCAATGAGAAAACATGTTTCCACGGTTTAGCAATTTAAAAGTTTAACCGCGGATCCTAATGTTATAACCTTGATTATCTGAATGTTATAACCTTGGTTATCTGAATGTTATAACCTTTGATGTTTAACTTTGTGATCTGAATGTTATAAACTTGGTTATCTGAATGTTATAACCTTGATTGTTATCTGAACGTTATATTAAAAAAGTTAAGATCTCAACTGTTATAAGGGTTTAGATGGTGGTGCTCTAAGCGGCGCCGCCAAGAAGTTGAAAACCAAGAAATTACCCTAAATAAACAATTGCTCAAAAGTCCAGGAATTTCCATGTTACAGTCAGGAGCCCTGCCTGATGAAATGGCCTTGACATGGGTGCACGCGGTCGGGACCCCAAGACTGCCTTATGAAAACCAGGGCTTTATATTCCATACTAGAAAATTGCCCACCGTTGGTGGGCTTTCTATGTGAGTTATACTAATGTGTTGTCTATGTGTATGGGGTACAGTTTGTGTCATTTGGAAGCCCCTTAAAGATGTCGTACTATTCTATTCTATTCTATTCTACGCATCATGTGGTTGCATATAAAAATGGGGCATTTAACAATATAAATAGATATTTTAAAATTTAATTGTCGATATAATAAATGTGGTTTCTTAAACCAGATCAAAATGTTCAAAATTTTAGGATTCTAAAGCAGAATGGAGCTTTAGAACAATGGTAATTATGGGTCCACAATTACTTGAAAATTTTTAGTAATACTAAAAAAATGCATCATCAGAGTATGAACACAAAAAACAAAATTGCTTGCACTTTTAGCCATCAGCTTACAATCTGCCCAGCCATGTCCCTTATATAAATCGCAGCAAAAAGTTGCATGTTGAAGATAAGAACAGAGAATAATGTGGAACCTTCAACATAAAAAGAAATTGGGAAGAAACAAATTGATGTGACGTTAATTTAAGTCGCATTATAGGAAATTATTTCTTCACGCGCACGATGTATAATGTAGTAAGTGTAAAGGATAAGTAAACTCAAATAGCAACCATGACTCTACGTATAATGGAAAAGAGGATATTTTGATCTACTTATGGGACGAAGTTTATACCTCACCCTGCATTTATAATACAAAGATCCAGTGCCATATCTCAAGCTGCCTGCCTTCTTATTTATACAACCTTCTTATTTATACAGTGGTCCCTTTGATTGATATGTTGCAGATTTTTGTGAGCCGAAACCCCGCCGCGACGAGCAGAATGCGTACCATAAAGAGATGGGTCCAAGCCTATAGCCAGAAGGCAATCCAAATTGGAAGGAAAGTAGGATAACTATATACTAGATGTGAATAAGTGCATAGATAACAGACCAACAATATCCTAAATGCAATTCTCACCAGGAAAAACAATGCCAGTGTAACCTTTAATTCCATTGGCAAGATGTCAAATGCATAAGATACCGACTAAAAAATGTGCCCTAGGCCAGAGAATAGAACAAAGTATACCAATGTCCGAAGTCCAGCAGTCAAATGGTAAGAGGCAAGCACTAGACAAGAAGGCAGAAAGGAAATCAAGCAACTACGGGGAACGAGCACATCATGCAAGATCGCGTGGAGTCGCCTCTATCGAAAAGACATCGCGGATATAGGGAAAAGAGACCCAAGTCGATAGAATGGTAAGATGGAGATGCTTGAAGGGAGGAGGTCAAATATGAAAACCAAGTCAAAGGTACAAGTTACGGCCAAGCAGGAGGCGACTGAGTAAAATGACAAGAGCGGAATCGCGGTAAATTTGCCCATCGAAAAGCAAAGCAGATCGAGATTAGAGGCGATGAGCGATGGGCAAAAGCCGCCTCGGGGAACACAGAGCCAGATCTCGCTCGATTCATTGCAAGATGGGGTGACTGCGATCTCACAGGACAAAGAATTGGGTGAAGGAAAACTTCTGTGACACTATGAGCATTGAACTGCCGCAATGATGAAACCATGATGCAAGGATGAACTGCTGGATGACAATGTGTAACATAAATCCAATAACAGAATACTGTAGGAATCGAAATCTCACAATAGAGTTACTGGATGCTTCCCATCGAATAATGCATGAATCTAAATCCAACAACGAGAGGTACCGATGCTCTTGTAGTTCTTACTGGAAGAAAAAAGACATGTATGAATCCAACATAGTTACTCGATGCTCCTGCGTTCATTCCTGTAATAAAATGTGAAAACAAAAAAAAACCATGCATGAATGCGGCTTTAAGCAATGATTTACACCGCCCAAAAGATTGCAGTCCCAAACAACCAAAAGAAAAGCACCATAAGAAACTCTGCACAATTTGCTTTACAGACAAAGACATGGAAGCCCATCACGGGCAAGCAATACTTATAATCGAGGAAAAAATTTGCGATATGATTCGTCTTGCGTGATACTTTTCCAAAAATGCCTATAGAAAAGCATGCATGTACCAATCCGATGTAGATGAGCATGAGCTCCTAGAAGACCGCAATGGAAATCACAAAAGAAGAAGAGGAATTGAGCATATGCTTGCTACAAACGTATGGAAAAGTTGAGTAAGAAATTATCGTTAGTCACAGGAAAGGGATTGGATCAGCAAAAAGGAAAGAAAGGATTGGAAAGGGAGGGAAGCTCGGAGAAGGAAGGAAGCTGCTGCACGAGAAGACGCCGATAACCGGTCCTGAAGGGGAAAGAGCCTTATATAATGGCTCGTCCCTCCCCAGAATGGCGATCCGATGGCTCGGATCGATGCGAATAGATAAGAGAAGCTGAGTTGTAAAGGATAACATAAGATGGAAGATCATAGCTAACCTTTAGTCCGTCTGTGTTGGAGGATGCTCAAATTTACTGTTGTGACAATGGATTGAAAAGATTAGAATAGGACGTCATCTGCTAATGGACAGAATTCCATACAACAAAGGTGAGTGAAATGTTAATAATTTTCCACCTTTGGAGGCACATGCTCAACTGCTGAACTAACATTCAGAGGCTTGTGGGATGAAAATGATACAATAAACATAGCTAGAAGTGTCAGGCTTATGAACATAGTGGGCTCTGCCTGTGCGCTATAGTACTATCTCTCTCAAAGCTTATATTTTTATCTAAATGATAATCAGAGGTGACATATCAAGCTCGCATATCAGGACTCAGATAAATTCTTGCTTATCATTTTACAGATCACTCACCTGCATGAACCAAATGCAAAACATTTGATTTAGAAATGCTCTAAAATGCTTAAAAACATCTTCATCCTAAGCTTTACCTTTGGAAGAATGCTCCCCCAGCCAGATTTGTTACTCCAAGACTCACATTTTATGGATTCTTATTTCAACTCGTTGCATTCACCTTAACAACTGCCCAAGAAGTTTTGCACTTCATGTTTCCGAAGAAATCCATAGCTCTGAATATTCGAATGAATGCATGCAAACCAAAAAAAAGGGTATGAGAAGCATGAGCCAGCTTCGAAGTCTCCACTACTATAGATATTGTTGCATCCAAAAGCCATTCTAATCCACAGAATGAAGGAAAGGGAAGCCATTCTAACCTCAATTTAACCCCAGACTCACCTCTGAAATTATACCCCGAGATGGAATATGGCAACGGAGGGAATATCGCGACCGCTCTACAAACTCGTAACCTATATCCGCTTTTACAATGGACAAAACAACGATTTTAAATACATTGTCTTCCAAACGCAAGTTCCGGCCAAGGCATATACAATAAAAATGGAAAGAACACAAAAGCCATGAGTTCTTGATCAAACAAAAGAAGCCAAAAGCGAGAAAATCCAAGAAGAGGGCGATACACCGGGATCCATAGCCACCGCGGGTTGGGGCTATTGCTTTCGGATCGTCATATTCATGATCATCCCCGCCCATTCATGGAAACGGCCTGAAAGGCTTCAAGCGACCGGTAAGGCTCGAAATCCAAACCGCAAAGAAAGAGGGCAGAGAAGCATATCAAGATGGAAACCCACGATCAAGTTCCAGTGGATCGGCACCACTACATCATTGGGCACACGACACCGCTTTGAAAAAGCTCGATTGGCAAGAGTATTCACTTCTCACCTCATACCCGATCGAGGCATTGTTATAACGACTAAGCAAAAAAAGAAGAGCCCTTTTTTTTCGAAGCTCATGTACTATGCATCTAACAGCCTTTCCCAAGATCCATGTCATATAGCCGGGCTAAAGAAAGATCTCCGCCCGGGCGCTAAAAATGCTTAAGAAAGATCTCGCTCTCTACCATCCCTCAGATATACATCATCGACGGCCCGATTGAAAAGAACCTCGGGCCGAAATTCCCTAGGCGCACCTTCTTCGAAAAAACAAAGATGTGCCTTTTGTTTTAAAAGGCTTAAACTGCTCAATGTGGACGGGCACGATCTAAGCCGCCGATGGATCTAATGGTAAATCTGCGCCCGCCGGGCCGGGGGCGGGACATTGGCGCGATCTCATTGGCCGACGAGGCGCACGCACCGAAGCACCGCGGTTTTATAATAATAGATACTAGAAATTGCAAATCGCTGGTGGCTTTATGTGTGATTATCTAAGGCGCTCAAGCATGAAAACATTCGTGGTTGTTTCAAAGAAGTTCTTGTGTTTGAAATCCAAGATGGCAACTTTAATTTGTATGTAAGTTGTCATTCCGAGGTCATTGTCCGGGTAGACAAAGTGCATAGGAGCACTTGGTAGCGGTGCAGGGCTTTGTATGTGATTATAGTAAGGCGTGTTCAAGCATGAGAAACATTAGTGATTGTTGAGCAGACTTCCTATGTTGAAACCCGCAATACATCTAATTGAAATTTAATTAAAATGCAGTTTTCTCATTGTATTTTTTTAGTGTATGGTAAGACATGATTGTGTAGTGTTTGTGGTTGATGTTAGGATTTATATTTTGTTTAGTAGATTATTTGATTCGTTGGCATATTGTATGGGATGAACGCCTTGGATTGTAATTTTTGTCTGGCCTTGATTCATGTAGTTGTCATGTTGTACGCACAATGGAATATATGTGGAATCCATTTTGCTTTTGCTAAAATATGTTGGTATAATTTGCCTTCGTTATCCTAAAAATAGATATTGAATTAGATTGTTATCTTATATTATAATGTTATAGCATGTGTCTTCAATGGAGCCCTAAATCGGACGGTCGAGGATTTGATTGACCAATGGTGGAGATGATGTGTGCGTGTCTTCAACTAAAATTTCATCTTGACTATGGCATTATGATAGGAAAAAGGAAAAGGGAAAAGGGAAAAGGAAAAGGGAAAATGAAAAGGAAAAAAGGAAGGAGAAGGAAAAGGAAAAACGATGAAAGGGAAAAGGGAAAAGGAAAAAGGGAAGGGAAAAGGAAAAACGATGAAAGGGAAAAGGAAAAGGGAAAAGGAAAAGGAAAAACCATGAAAGGGAAAAGGGAAAAGGAAAAGGGAAAGGGAAAAACGATGAAAGGGAAAAGGGAAAAGGGAAAAGGGTTAAAGAAAAGGAAAAACGATGAAAGGGAAAAGGGAAAAGGGAAAAGGGAAAAGGAAAACGATGAAAGGAAAAGGGAAAAGGGAAAAGGAAAAGGAAAGGGGGAAGGGAAAAGGAAAAACGATGAAAGGGAAAAGGGAAAAGGAAAAGGGAAGGGAAAAGGAAAAAAGATGAAAGGGAAAAGGGAAAAGGAAAAGGGGAAGGGAAAAGGAAAAACGATGAAAGGGAAAAGCGAAAAGGGAAACGGAAAAGGGGAAGGGAAAAGGAAAAACGATGAAAGGGAAAAGCGAAAAGGGAAAATGAATAAAAGAAAGGTAAGAGGAAAAAGGAAAGAGAAGGAGTAAAGGAAAAAGGGAAAGATAGGCGAGGGGGAAAGGGAAAGGAAAAAGGGCACCGCGAGAAGGGTAAGAAGTAAGGGTGAGAAAAGGAGAAAAAGGTAAGGGAAAATAAGAAAAGGTTGCAAAGTCCATGGGAAAAAGAAAAGTAAAAAGGAAAAGAGAGGGGGAAAAGGGAAAAAGAGAACTTGGGAAAAGGGAACGAGAAAAAGAGAAAAAAGGAAAGGGCGGGAAGAGAGAAAGGGTGAAGAAAGAGAAAAAGGGAAGCAAACAGAGCATCGAGAAAAAGGAAGAGGGAAAGGATGGAAAAAGGAGGAAAAGGGTGGGGGGAAAGTAGAATAGACAAATGGTAGGGAGCAAGGAATAGCAAAAGAGGAAAAGAGGAAGGAGAAAAGGGCATGAGAAAAAAGAGAAGGGAAAGGGAAGGGAAAAGGGGCAACGAGAAAAGGAAATGAGTGAAAGGTTGGGAAAATGAGGAAATGGGCAGGGAAAAGGGGGAACAGGCATGGAAAAGGTGAAAGCAGAAAAGAAAAAAGGAGGGGCAAAGGAGGAAATAGAACCTGGAAAATGGGCATTAGACAAAGGGAAATGAGAAAAGGGAAGGAGAAAAAAAAGGAACGAGACATGGAAAAAAGAAAAGGGGAAGAGGGAAAGGGTGGGGGAAAATAGGAAAACGGGCATAGAAAAAAAGGAAAGAGAAACAATGTGGGAAGGGCATGGGAAAAGGAAAGGAAGGGAGAAAGGGTGAAGGAAAGGTAAAAAGGGCACAAGTAAAAGAGAAAGAGGGCAAGGATTGGGAAAGGAGGAAAATGGAAAGGAAAAGTCCATCATGAAAAGGGAAAGGGAAAAAGGCCGAGAAAAGGAAAAGAGGAAAAGGGTCAGAAAAGGAGGAAAAGGGAGGGGGAAAAGGGGAACAGGAGAAGGGTGAGGAGCAAGAAATTGAAAAAGAGGAAGAGGAAAGGGGAAAAGGGCACGAGAAAAAAAGGGAAGAGAGAAAGAGTGAGGAAAGGGGAAAACGAGCAGAGGAAATGGGAAAAGGAAAAGTGGAAAAGGGAAAAGGAGGAGAAGGTGGGAAAAGGTGAAAAATGGGAACATAAAAAGGGTAGAGAAAAGGGTATGCAAAGAGGCATAGGGAAAGCGAAAAAGAAAAAGAAGGGAGAAAGGAAAGAGAAAAAGGGAACGGAAAAAAGCGAAAGGGTGGCGAAAGAATGAAAAGGGAAGGGAAAGGAAAAAGGAATAGGAAGGCGGAAATGGGGGGAGGTAAGGAAAATGGGAGAGGGAAATGGGAAAAGAGAAGCGGAAAAGGTCAAGGGATAAAGAGGAAGAGGATGGAAAAAGGAAGAAAAAATGCATATGAAAAGGTGGGGAAAAGAGATGAAAAAAGGGCATGGGAAAGGGGAAAGGGAAAGTGAAAAGGAAAAGAAAAAGGAAGGGGAAAAAGGGAAGGGGGGGAAAGGAAGAGAAAAACTCACGAAAAAAAAAGGGAAGGAAAAACTAAATGGGAAAGGGGGAAAGCGGAAGGGAGAAGGAGGTAAAAAGTTAAACGAAAGCGAAAACGAAAGAGAAACAAGCGAGAAGGGAAATGCAAAATAGAGCAAAAGGAAAAAGTAAGAGGAAGGGTGTCGAAACGCATTAAAAGTTCTCTTAAAGCTCAAAAGAATGTTACGCTTTGGTTTCTATTATAATCGAGTCATTGAATAGGTTTTCATCCACACAGATTTCCCACTTATGCCCAGCAACGCTGGGCACCATTACTAGTTGTTAAATAGGTTTGTTTTGTTTAGTAGATTATTTGATTCGTTGGCACAGTGGGCAAGGACATTGACGATCTCGGCCGTCGATCGGTCGAACAGACCGACGCCACGGTTTTATAATATAGGAGGATAGGATTGCCACGTGTCAACAGCAGAGAGGTTTTAGTCGAGAAGGTATTCTGGCGTGGCGATGAAGGGCTGATTTTCAAAGACTTTACGGGATGTCACATGGAATAATCGGTCAGGCAGTTGTTGGGCTGCCTGAAGTTTTTTATCGCAAAACCTCTTGCCTCTTCATTCTATTTCATCCCAGATATGTCCAAATACGATTGGCCTTCGTTTCTTCGATAATTGTGGAGCGGCGTCATGGGAAATAAACAATCCAGCACCAAGCATGCCCTCAAAGGTAACTCTCTTTTACTTCGTTAACTCCTAGTTGGAAAATCATTTCTCGTGTTCTTTTGAATCCTCATGGCCGATTTGTAAAGTATTTTTCTTTCCAAAATGCTGCCATTCCATTTATTCCGGCCAAACAAACCTTCTAAGATATATCATTTGCTTTAGCCTAATTTGAGGTTCCGGCACATTCGTTTTTTATGATATAAAACAGCTAATAACTCCTCCAGCATCTCAAGGTTGTGCTTTTATTCTGTAGCGAGTAGAAACAGATAATCCAAACCTTTGGGGGACTTTGTAGGCATGTAGGTAGATAATAGAAAATCAAAGGCAGCCTCCCTTCTATATACTGGTATAAATTTTAAATAGTGATCTCGGTCCTAACATTTATCATGTTTATTTTTTACCCAATAGGGATAGCATCATATACATGTACCGCTGGTTTTGTTGGGGCAACTTTCAAACAGTAGGAATGGCTGCATCACCTGCACCTTCTATTGAACAAGTGGAAGAAACTACATTCAATAAGCAACCCTAAGAGAACAATGAGGCTGATCAACAAGAGAAGCCATCACCCGCCTTGATCCCCGAGAAAGGCCATCACCGAGGCCATCACCACGTGGACATGATAATGAGATGGAGCACAAAGTAGAAGGAAAATATGATGAGTCTCCAGATCCAGAGAGCTCATGGGCTGTCTCCTGATAGGCTCAATGCAGCAATAGGCTATACAAACAGAGGTTCAATGCTGGAACATCCCTTTGAAAGGAATCCTACTCCAATTGTGCCGCTGCCACAGTCTGGGATTTTTTACCTCGCTTTTCAGTTCTCTCTATTAACAAGGGAAGGCTAGGTAAGAACACTTGTGACTTTAATGATACATACCAAATCACATGTGTTTTATACATCAAGTCAAAAGGCAAGGAAGCCTGTAAAAGAAATTCAACTATCCTGAACACCATTTTAAGTATAATCCTAGGGCAATATTTAATTATGTAAACCATTAGATGATTTTACATTGTATGGCATTGACAACTAAGAACATCCAGAAAAATGTCAAGGCAAAAGTGTTGCATAGTTAAAAGCTTGGTATTTGCAGGGCTGCTTTACACGATTGTGTGTTCTTTTAAATGGAGAGGAATGACCTTTAAATGTGTCGTGGATAGTTCTCTTTGATGAATTGCCATAATTTTGTTTGAGGGTCGCAAGTCGAGACATAATGATTAAATTTATTTTGCAGAGGGTACTATGATGAACTGTGATGGGGACAATCCTTTGTTGCACCCTCTATTCATGGATTCACCTCCACTGATAACATAGACCGTGGTATGTTATTGAAACATGATAAGTGTGCCTGTATTCTTTCTGTCTCTACAATGTAAAATTTTACCATTTCGAAATTTCATTTTTAGCTGAAAAACATGTTTTTTAGATAGTTCATTGTATCTTATGTGAAGGTGCTTTTATAGAACAATAGTTTTGTAATTTCAACAAAAAAGTCATGATCTTCTGGTATTTTTTATTATTGCTGTTGCAAATAGATCATATCCTAAGTTAATGTGTTTCTTTTTGGAAACCCTTGAAGCTTGTTTTCCTGGATGGGGGCAGGAAAAAGTAGTTGGACCTAAAAATGCTTGCCAGTTCACTTTTTTACCAGACAGTCTACCCTTTGACTTTGAGATGACATGATGATTGAACGTCCTCAAATTCATTGCTTTCTAACACTCCTCAGCCTCTCTTACTACAGACCAGATGTTGGCAAAAGCATACGCAGAGAAGACTCAAATGCACATTAAAAGCATGGGAACGTCACAAGGCTACAACTAACATGAACAAGTGAGTTTTCCTGGTCTGTTTTTAAGTTTTCCCACATGTTCACTCTTAAAATGCTTGACTCCAGGTATGAGAGTGAAATAGCAAGAATTAACCTCGTGGGAGAATTCTCAAATTGCTAGAGCTGAAGCTCGGCTAAGGGCTTCGTGAGGTTGAGCCCATTTAGAATCCTTTTGTATTTTGCTACCCATTTATGCTCATGCTTGTTCTTCATATTATTATAGGAAGAATTTGAGACAAGAAGGGCCAAGTTGGCAGAACATTTTAAGAATGAAATTGCCACCATTCACAAAAGGCAGAAGAAGCTAAAGCATTAGCGGAGACTAGGCGTGTTGAGGAGATCCTACAAATTGAGGAGGGTGCTGTTAGATGTAGAGCAACTGAAAAGCTACCAAAGAAATCGTTGTTAAAAATGTTGTACTTCCTTGAAGTCAAAATTGAGTGATGTTTAATTAATCAAGGAGAAGTGATTGCAGGCAGTATTTTAATCCATGTAAATTACAAATATCACCATCATTATTCTTATTGTTTTACAATTATCACCATCGTTATTCATATTATTTGATTTTCCTGAATGCTTTTATTACGAGCTTTGTGAAGGAGGACAAATAGAAGCTTTTGTGAATAGAAGATCTTCATCATTCTTCTGAGCTGTTCCATAGGTAACATCATCCTGCTTGCTTGTTGCTTATATGCCCCTGGCTGGAGAATAGAGAGGTTCAAGTCCTTCCAGGGTTTATAGTTCACAGAATATAGTATCTCTTTATTATTATTATTTGTTTTTTGTGGCCTGAAAACAGTTGTTCTTGATGAAAAGGTTGAGAACGGATAGCGGCCTTGGCATAAATTTTGGTGCAATGGAAGCCAACTCCAAAATCGTCTTTATCCCAGCCTCTTCCATGAGTAACATATTTTCATATCCAATTCTCACAGCCCATCTTCAGCATGCATTTGAAAATGCAGCAGCCTTTTCTGTGCCGCCGCGGGATCATTATTCTCTTTCCCAGCTGCAGCCTAATGCCATGCTTCTGCTCATGCCAGCATGGTCGCATTCAAAAGCAGGCTATATTGGTGTGAAAATCGCCACAGTTTTTCCAGACAATGGCCTCCAAGGCCTTCCTTCAGTGGCAGCTTCTTACATACTCTTGAGTGCACAAACAGGGCTACCCCTTGCAGTCTTAGATGGCGCAGAGCTCACCCTATGGAGAACAGCATGTGCTTCAGCTCTGGCTGCGTCATTTCTAGCCAGAAAAAATGCCAAAGTCCTAACTATGGTGGGTGCAGGGTCCTTGGCTCCCCATCTGATCAGGGCTCATGTTTCCATGCTTCCCTCAATTACCCATGTCTTCATTTGGAACAGAACCCATTCCAGGGCTCAGAAATTGGCAGAAATTCTTGGCAGAGATTTCAGTTTCACAGTGGAGGGTTGTGATGATTTAGAGGCTGCAATTAGGTGTGCAGATTTGATCAGTTGCGCTACTCTCTCATGCTCTGCCCTTGTGAAAGGATCGTGGCTCAAAAAAGGCTCGCATTTGGATCTGGTTGGTTCGTTTAAACCCTGTATGATGGAATGTGATGATGCCGCTGTTGTATGTAGCAGGGTTTTTGTGGATACGAGTGCTGCTTTGGATGAATCCGGCGAGATTGTGGGTGCTCTGGAAAGGGTGTTATTGAAGAGAATCATGTTGTGGGCAATCTGGCAGAGCTGGTTCAAGGTAAGAAGATTGGCAGGCGAGATTCGGATGAAATTACCCTGTTTAAATCTGTAGGTTGCGCCCTAGAGGATCTCTGTGCTGCTCAGTTGGTTTACGAGTCGATTTACTTGAAATGATTTTGAATTAGGTAAACGTTGCCTCAGCCTTTGGGCCTTTTCTTTGTTCCTAAGAATAAATTGCCTGTTCTTAATATGATGCTTTCATCAGTGTATCTCTTTGTCAAACTTAAGGCCAAGGTGATAAACTTCCCCCTTTTTGTTTGGTATTCGGGGTGCAATGGTCTGGAGTAAGGTTTCGCTTTGTGTATAGTATGGGAAGTCGTATGTTTGAGGGGGTTTTGAGGAGCTTTTTGCCATTTAGATGTTCTGGGGAACGGCATCCGCATGTCCGGAAATAGAATGGAGACTATTTCACGTTGAAGCTGGTGGATGCCGGACGCTTTTTGTGGCCGATGAGCATGGGAAGAGGTAGAGTGGCTTTGTGCTTGTCAAGATGTCCGGGTGGAGAGGCGCTTTGGAGGTAGGATTTTCTCGTGCTTGAATTTGGTTGGAATTTCTACATTTGTTCTCGTTGGAATTTGGTGCAAGCCGAGTGTGTGTTAGGAATTGGCCCGTGTCTCATACCTTAGTTACCGGTTAGTAGGGGATTGTCTTGTGCATGGAAGCCGTGTCCATGTATGTAGGTTTCAATTCGAGAGGTGGAATTGGGCTTCGCTTTGAAGTTTTCTCTGGCGCAATTTGACACTAGGAAGCGTCTTTGTGAAACATGGATATGGATATAGAGAGCGGCAAGGTTGAGAGTGAAGGTGCATAAGTTGACTTTGCCAAGAGTCATTGTAGAGGATCTGAGTGTTTGCGATGGCGAGAGAATTTCGGATGGGAGGAAGTTGTAGCTTGCCTTGGCGAAGGGGGAGCCGCTTCGAGAGCCCGGTGCATCCGGTGAGTCTGGAATATGAGAAAGCGAGGTCACAGTCGAGGTGACTTGGGGTGCATGCTTTAAGCGTGCTTGTTGGCAAGGGGAAGATATGGCGATGGGGATAGTGCTTTTAGCTCGGGGAGGATGGTTGTTGGATTGGCCAGCAATGCAGGGGGGGGAAGATATGAAAAGTGGGATAGTCAAAATTTGCTATCCTAGCTCATAAAATGCTACAAGGGGAGGATGCCAATGGTGTTATGGAGTTTTTTATTTTAAAGAACCTTTATAAAGTTCATGTTTTACAAAGATTTTCAATGCCATAAAAAGGGGGGTGGTTCTATAAGTTCCAATAATATCATGTATATTTGAATAAACAAAATTGTCGATTAAAATTTTTAAGTTCATTTACAAAATTTTACAAGGATTGAAAAAGATTTTTAAGGATTTTAAAGATCATTTTAGTTCAATAATTTCATATAACAAGATCTTTTTTCCAAAATTTTAAAGATTTCAAAAATCTTAAAACGTTTTTATATGATTTTGTTTTAAAATGGTTTTCAAAAATTTTAAAATAAAATTATGAGGGCTCTACCAGTTTTGCCCCTACGTCACCCCCGTGTGAATATGCACCCAAACCAAGGGGGGTTTAAGGGGGTTTTTTAATTTAAATGTGTTGGACCCAATGGTTGTGTTAATTAATGTCAATGGTAGTTATGTGTTGGTTGTTAATGTCAATGGTTGCTATGTGTTGGTTGTTATGTGTTGGGGGATTTAATTTTACATGTTGGATGTTAATGGTTTGTGTTGCAAAAATTTTTTTTTTTGCCCCTTGAGGGGGCCTTGGAGACGCGTCCAAGTGACAAAAATTTTAGAATTCAAACCCGGAAAAAACTAGAATTCATTTGAGGCTTTCATCACTGTAGCTTTTGAATTTGATGACAATAAAACAAATAGAACATAAGTAAAAGTTACCATAAAGATAGAGCGATTGATCCCATTATTCGATAGTCATAAAATTTGCAACACAAAAAACCCCTGTTATTATGCTACATATTGTTACTTCATTTGCAACTATTTCTCTTTCACAATGACACCATTGTTTATCAATCCATATGATTTTGAATGCTCCATCTCTAGCTTAAAAGGTAATGCATGATTCACCTTATGGTTCGATTAAAGTTCCAAACCTACAATATAAATGCATTCTTGTGGCCACTATTTGATGATCTGCATGACATGGAAAAGGGCGTGGAATAATCCGCTCATTGTGTGCATAAGAATCCGTTTGTTGATTGAAGCTAAGGGTTGCTATGAACAATCCGTGACCGGGGAATATCAAGAGTTGGAAGCAAACAAGAGGGCCTAAACTTGAATCTGAAGCAAATCTTAGGAAGGAAACAAAAGGGGTTTTTGCGGCTACATCATAGAATCAGAAACCAATACCTCGTAAAAAAAAACATTATGCTAATCAAGAAACATTAAAAATAAATACCTTTGTAAGTGTGAGCAAAAAATCCATCTCGTGGTAGTAAAATCCACTCGGCAATAAGAATCCAAGAGGGCAAGTACACATGCACACACATGCACACATGCACATGCACTTGCACTTGCACATACACAATACACATGCACACACATGCACATGCATGTGCACATGCACATGCATATACATGCGTAGTGTTCATGCACAAACACATGCAGAGAGAAAGACAACAACCCCGGATTGTTCCAACCAACGAAAAATCAACGGCCCATAAAGGTGCACTCTAGAAATACTATTTAGTACACTTCAAGAATACAACAAACGAAATCATAGAAAAACCATGTGAAAAAGCGTATAAAATCTAAAAGTAACCCCATGTTATTATGCTACATATGTAGGATCTCGGTAGTGAAACTTCATGAGTCATCAATATCATTCCCTCTTCCAAACTCTCCATCCATATCAACATATATAGAACACCGGGGTATAGAATGACTATAGCCATAGCTATCACATTCCGCTTTGATCCATATAGAAACATCACAAAACCTAATGAAATTTGATAAGCTTATTATATCGGACAAAAAGACAATAAAACATATAATTGGCGTACTTTCGAGGAATTGGCTCAGTCCATTTTTGGGCTTCAATTGGCCCAACTCGATCAAATATGATATACTCTTATTCCATCTTTCTCTATTATGTGAGAAATGGAACTTTCGCATTATCATCAATTATAAAATAGAGGCCAAAGCATTTGCGATCAAAATCAAATGGTATTTTTTTTTTACGGGGACGAAAGCCAAAAAGTTTATTAATCGGATGAAAAGTACAAAGTTTACATGTCTCATCTAACTATGTAAGCACAAAAGAAGATGCCACGGGGAGCACGAGCCTAAAGCACAATGTGCTTACTCGAGAAAGGAGACTAACGATAAGAATCAATTCGAAGATACTGGATCCAGATGCGTTCCATCATTTCTGAATCAAGAGAGGAGCATTCATAAGGTCTGTGTGTATTTTTCTGGGCCACAGTAATAACACCATGTGCAGATGAATAAATGCCTTGGAAGATGTGGTGTCTGCGACGCTCCCATATCGACCATAGGAGCCAACGGAGAACCAAGATGGAATGCCCTTTGTTTAACACGATACTACTTACAAATACTCTCAAAAAAATCTAGGATCAATATAAATGGCGCAATCCTTGCGGTCTTAGTTGCATGTGACATCGCATATCATAGGCAACATGATGAAGTTTTATGATGGAGTTTTTTCTTAGGAAAACTACCAAAATGCCCCTATGAGTTTATATAATTACCAAAATGCCCTTATGAGTTTCAAAATCACGAAAATGCCCCTGACTCAAATAAATATACAAATAAATTACCAATTTGCCCATAGACATCAAACTTAATTACCAAAATACCCCTACACACCAAACTTAATTACCAAAATGACATTACATACCGATTTTGATCAATCTACACCAAATTTAATTACCAAAATGCCCTATACATCAAACTTAATTACCAAAATGCCCCTACAAAGCCTTGTTGTGACACTTACAAGGAGGCAAAGTGTTTCTTGTGGTTTTGGCTTATCGATGATGATGCTATTGGAGGCATTTTGGGTAATTAAATTGATGGGGCACATTAGTAATTTGTTTGTATGTTTATTTTATACAGTGTATTTATTTGAGCCAAGGGCATTTTGGTAATTTTGAAACTCATAAGGGCATTTTGGTAATTATATAAACTCATAGGGTTATTTTGGTAGTTTTCCCTTTTTGTTATTGTGTGTCTTTGGATCATGCTAGAAGTATAAAGGCCATGCCCATTGTTAGACATGTCTAAGATGACTAGCCCTGTACCTTTAAACATGACAGAAAGTGACAGAATATTCTATGCCTCTTGAATTGTAGGAACAATACAAGAGTCACATTTGAAGACGCGAATAAGGACTTGGATCAAGTAGGCAATACCCTTACCATGTTTGTTGCAGTGCTTGCAATGCCTCTCATGTGTAACCTACAAGTTTCCGTTGAAATTGTAAATCATTATGCAAAAAAAGTTGGACCAAATGGTGAAACAAACGATCTCCTTTGTGCTGGTAAGAGCAATATGTGGGAGTCAACGATGGTGCTCCTAAGTCTGGCTAGCATCTTTCTATATGCAGCATGGTAGTACAACCAAGAGCCCTCCGGAGAAAAGGCCTGAATGGAAACTTAAGCTCCAAATGTGCGGAGATCTTGAATTTGTTGTCAACATTCTTTCCTTAATTAGTTGTCAACCCTAAATCTTAAATTAGTTGTCAACCCTAAACCCTAAACTCACAACATCTTGAAGTTTTCTTTGTGATCCATCCAGTGACATGTGTGCTTAAGACTGCATCTAATATAGAAATTATGAAATTGGTTGGAAGCATTTGTCTGCTTGCAAGTGCTAAAGAAGACAGGAAGGACGTTTGGAGCCCTACAAGTGAACCGCTTCTGGCCAAGTGTGAAGGGGTGGCCCTGTTATAGGATCCTGCAAAAGTGATGTAAATTGAGATCAATTCATAGTCAATGAGTATAATGTGCAAAGCTGAAAGACCTAGCTTCAAGCCCCATGAGTGGCAGTGGTCCATAGAATGGGCCACATTCAATGCTCTACATCACTCCAATCAATCTAGCAAGCCACAAGCAGCCAGATACCATGAAAATGCATCAAAGATGCAGCATGCAAAGTCTCATACATGAAGTGAACTGAACTAAGCTGCATGATTAGCAGCCTTTCCTTTTCTTTAGCATTTGTTTAGCAGGGTTTTACAGATGCAGAGTTTCACACGTAATCTAAGCAACCTTCTTACTTACTTCATAAATTTCAATCATAAATTTTAGCAAAGAATTGATCTATTTCTTTACCTGGAGAGGGTTGCTTTCGGCAGTCTTGGAAGAGGTTATTCGTGTGGACCATGGGATCCTTGTAGCTGCTTGAGCATCGGGGCCATCACATAGATACTATGCATGGAACAAAGTGTTGAGGGAAAGTTTCGTTCCAAGGCAAACTTCTGCTTGGGATTATTAATGGAGAACTCATGAGAATCTGGAATTTTTACTCCTCATCTTTCAGTTCTCGCCTCTATTAACAAGGGAAGGCTAGGTAAGAACACTTGTGACTTTAATGATACATACCAAATCACATGTGTTTTATACACTAAGTCAAAAGGCAAGGAAGCCTGTCAAAGAAATTCAACTATCCTGAACACCATTTTAAGTATAATCCTAGGCAACATTTAATTATGTGACCATTAGATGATTTTACATTGTATGGCATTGACAACTAAGGACATCCAGAAAAATGTCAAGGCAAAGTGTTGCATAGTTAAAAGCTTGGTTATTTGCGGTCGCTTCTACACGATTGTGTGTTCTTTTAAATGGAGAGGAATGACCTTTAAATGTGTCGCATAGTTCTCTTTGATGAATTGCCATAATTTTGTTTGAGGGTCGAAGCAAGTCGAGACATAATGATTAAATTTATTTTGCAGAGGGTACTATGATGAACTGTGATGGGGACAATCCTTTTGTCGCACCGTCTATTCATGGATCTACCTCCACTGATAACATAGACCGTGGTATGTTATTGAAACATGATAAGTGTGCCTGTATTCTTTCTGTCTCTACAATGTAAAATTTTACCATTTCGGATTTCATTTTAGCTGAAAAAACATTAGGGCGGATTTGGGGTCTGAAAATGGCCTCCTATCAGCCATTCCACGTCATATTTCCGCTCCCTTTTTCCCATGCCACCTAGGATACCAAACTCTCATAATTACAGTTGCTTGGAATATTCTTAGGAATAAGGGGATTGCACATTCATGGCGCCATATGTATTTAATTACATTTGGTTGTCGCACGGTCGATGCAACACGTGGCGCTTCTAAAATGCCACTTGCATTATAGCATACTAGGCAACTCATGACGGTGTCTCTTGGTAAGCGTCTTGGCGTCCGCCTTCTACATTTCAAAAAGTTGAATGTGTAGGTTGAAGCTTTGTATCGGTCGGACTTTCATTTCGAGGCGCATAGTAGCCTTTAACCGATCTTCACTTCATCCTAATACAAGCTTCCGCCCCCTACAATTCCAAATTTGAATTTGCTTAATGTATAAAAAGCGAGAATGGACTTTTCGATTTCCATATGCACGTTGCAAATTTCAAAACGAAGTTAATACGGACGTTCGGCTCACGGGCGAATTGTGTTGGGGCATAAAAATACCACACCTTGATTTCCGCAAGTGCGATCTACACGATATGGAAGTTGCTTGTTGTCAAATTAAACTTAAACACAAGTGAGGTCGGCACGCACGTGGTTTTTCGAGGAGGGTTTGGAGTGTTTTTTTTTAAATCCCAATTATCGACATAGTGTGACGTGTAGCATCTTGGTATTAAATAGTATGTTAAATTCGAATTATATCGATTGTTCATGTTACGGTTAAACTCAAATCATATAGGTTTAGGAATAAGGTTAAAAAGGAAGATATTGGCTATTTAGGAATAAGGTTAAAAAGGAAGATATTGGATATTTAGGTATAAAGGTTAAAAAGGAAGATATTAGATATGGCTCAAATTTGAGATATGCACATAATGGCATGTAATGATGGTTGATAGGATTTGGAATCTGAATCATTCCTACGATTTTCACGTCTAATCCAGCCTATATCTATTCCAGCCTAGATTGGCGCCCATTCTCCCCCAATCTCAGCCCAATCTTTGCTAGATCCTCCGCCCAATTTCTCTAGTCCATCGCCATGAAGAGATCAGCTCACGGAAGAAATGGGAGGTGTCCTCCAAGAGGCGCCTATTACGGCTGGAAGAGGTGTTCCCTCCGCAGTTCCCTCCATTGCCCACGGTTCTTGCTCACGAGAATGCCTCGATTCCTCGATTCCCTTTGACGAGGAATCAGAGAATGAGGAATCGAGAGGAAATTTCGGAGCGGGGAGTTCATCAGTGTTCTTGAATTTTGGATAGGAGATTCTTCAGAGAAAATGAGTGGTCTACCGAAGCGGAGAAGAAGTCGAAGATGATGAAGAAGATGAAGAAGTTGAAAGACGAATCTCTGACCGAGGAGCTCATGGCGTTAGTTCATGGTACATGCATGTTTTCTTTCTTTTCTTAAGCATTCAACTAACGGTTATTTCTTATTTTTTTTTGCGGATGATGAAGCGGATGAATGAAATTTGTTAGGGCGAGCACCTCTTTTTTTTTTCCTTGTTCTTAGTCGAGCTTGCCTCCGACTTCTTACCATATGACCGCAAGCCTCCGGGCTTTTTGTTGTGAATAGTTGAAGCCTCGGGCATTTAAATTTACAAAATGATGTAAAGCCATACGGCCATAAAAATTTTGAATGTAAAAGTTTTTTGCTTCTAATTCCATTTGAATACCTAACTTTTTTTCTTGTACATGTGTTATCACTCTTAAGTACATAAGTCATCATCCCTTTTCAAAGAGCATATTATTTTCAAGGATCACACCAAGCGAATAGTACATATGCAACAAAAATGGAACACACTAAATTAAGCATCGTGTGATCCACTTTCTTATTTGTTGTCAAATTAAAACTAAACACAAGTCCTTCGTCAATAGTCTCCCATTTGCATATAAAATATCTATCATTCCAAGTTATATTATGTTTTATGAACTAAAATGGCCTCCTATCAGCCATTCCCGTCATATTTCCGCCCTTTTTTTCCGTCGATTTGCTTGGAATATTCTCCGGGAATAAGGGGAATCGCGATATCTATGAAAGCCATATGTATTTAATTCTCTTGTTGTCGATAGACAGATTGACGCAACACGTGGCGCTTCTAAAAGCCACTTGCATTATAGCATACCAGGCAACTCATGGCGGTGTCTCTTGGTTTGTCGGATACCAATCATGCGCATCATTAGATTCTTGTCTTGCCCTATTTTCATTTAGAGTCCATTCCCGCCTTCTACATTTCAAAATTTGAATGTGTAGGTTGAAGCTTTGTATTAGACTTTCGTTTTGAGGTATTTCGCGATTTCGCCTTAAAAGTTCATAAGCAGGGATCTTTACTTCATCCCAATACTGGGCTTCCAGCCCCCTACAATTCGAATTTTGAATTTGCTTTTGTATAAAAGCATGGATTGTAGGAGAATGGACTTTTCCATATGCTGCGTTGCAAATTTCAAAACGAGGTTAGTACGAATTTGAGTCTCAAGCGAGCCCGAATTGTCTTTGGGGCATACAAATTGTACACATTCATTTGCGCCAGGTGCGATCCACGCTGGTATGGAAGCTCCAAATGATGTGTGGATAAGGATCCAGCCCGACTTCGGGAATATGCTCCAGTCTTCAATCATAAAAAGAGGTCTAAAAATAAGAACTTAGACCTCGACATGTTGCGCCTTTGCGAGCTCAAAAAGTATCGACATCTGGGCGGATGGCGGTTTATATCCATTGGATCCGTTGAGTGGCGAGGAAACCGTCATTTCGGGACGTTTCAAGTTTAGTCCGATTTTGTGGTGGCGGTAACTCGGCCTCTTGGGATATTGTGAGAGATTGAGAGGATGAAGGCATTCGAATCGAATCTGATTCCTTGAGATGAGTACGCTTCAGATTGTCACAAGAGAATTATAACTTAAACCAGTGACTCTTTTTTCTCGCTTCATTACTCCAATCGTGATGAAGGAAAGGAATGACTTGACTTGGGGAGGGAAACTTCTTTGAGATACGAAGTGGAGAAGTCCAAATTGGTGATAGGGCGGCTGCAAGAAAAGATCCAAGAGCTCGAAAGAGCAAACTTTGGGCTTCAATGTAGGTTAAAGAATTTGAAGAAAACACCCCTTAACTTGCGAGAAAGGAAGAAGCATTATCGGCCAGATAGAGGCGAAGTTTGGATCAGGTGCATTCAGACGAAGTGGTCCGACCACAAGGTCCGTTTACAACACTAGCAAAGGCGGTTAAGATCTGGGGAAACTAGAAGCAATCTTGGTTACGTGGTGAAGAACCTAGCGGCGAAACGGGGAGATAGTGGACATGATTTGTCAGCCCTACAACTCTCCTCTCAAGAAGATGGTATTGGAAATGGTACTAGGGGAGATCTACAAGAAGTTAGAAGCGACGGATGTCTGATTTGTTTGTGATGATGTAGGCATCGATGAGGCTTGGTTACCGTTCTCTATTCAAGCCATTCCACGGCGTTGAAAAGAATGGGCACAAAAAAAGTATTAGCTCCACGTCCACAAATTGTCGAGAATACAAGGGTTACTAGGACAAAGATGGTGTATGCCATATTAGGAGAGATGCACCCGTTGAATGTCTTTGGTCACGCCATAGCCATAAAAGATAAGAATGGCAAGGATTGTTGTGATATAGTTGGAATGAATGAGCGCTTAATAATCTTTGGGTTGACCTGGTTACTCTCTTACAATTCCTTGTCAAATATTATGACTTAACGATTCTTGAGAAACTAATGGTGAGATTGAAGTTTGCATAAAATTGGATGAAATGGAACCCGACCAAGTTTGAGAAGTATGAGAGGGTATCCGTTGTCATCATGAATAGAGCAATTGAGAATGCAATTGCACATGCTAAATCAAAGAGCAACAAGAATAACAAAAAAGATGTAGAGGTTGTGGACGAGGAGAAGAAGCGTCTGCGGAAAAATGGTTCTCATGTCAATCGAAGATGACACACGGTGGTTAGGTCTCTTTAAAGTTGAAAAGAAACCCACGAGGTTTTGAAATGGGTGTTCAATCAAAGCCCGACATCCAGGAGTCTAATATCTAGATTGAGGGAGGGAAAAATTACAAGTAGATCACTATGGATCTTACAAAGTAATTTTCACTTGGCGTCTGATTTAAAAGCGAGAAAGCAATGTACAACATAAGTGGAGGAGGACAAGGAACATGCAAAAGTTATGCATCTTTGCAATCATGCAAGGAAGTCAAAATCTTGGGAAGGCTGTTTCAACCTTGTCCCTTAACCAAGCAAATGCTCCTAATAGAGGAGAAGAAGATCCCAAGTTCCATGGCATTTTCCCATTCCATTAGAGAGGGTTCATATCGCACTTTGCGGCTTTGTGAGAATCATCGACAAGATGATATTTTTGAGCTCTTGATTAGGTGTGGAACATTTCGGACACAAGAAGAAGAGAGGAAGGAATTCGTAGAGTTGAACATGTTCTATCGAAGCGGAGGTTTGCATGGTGGCAATGTAAGATTAGAGCTTTCGATGAAAGCGGGCGGGGAAGAACAAGTGTGCCTCGTAAGGTGTCAATTGGAGGGAAAGCTCGGCGGCTTCATAAAAGAATCATAGAGAGCTACGAGCGGAAACCGGATGGGAGAAAAGGTCTATGAATTTGGAAAATTGCTGGTTGATGCGGGCGGGACCGCCTGAGATGGCGTTCGTTCGGCATTGAAAAAAAAGCATGGGATGCATTATGCGAATTGTTCCCATACATTGGAGAATGGACCTCACAAGAGAAGATGCAGAAATGTTAGTGTACAAGCGAATAACAAATTTATTAAAGCTTTCATAGGCGCATGGGGGAGAGTGAAGTCACGCACTACTTGCACATCTTTTGGGCTCATGCACCTTGGTTTTAGGAAGTATGGAAGCCTAGCGATTGTGGAGTGCACAAGGCATGGAGAAGTCGCATAAACAAGCTAAAATAGCCTTTCATCGTAACACTCAAAGGGGGTGGAAATGTGGGAACCAACCCTCTAAACGGATAATGAGTGGTTTTATAGAAGAGGCGATGGCTAAATCGACAAGAAGGTAAGCTTTAAGGAGCAACCCAGAAGTCGTAAACACCATTGGCATAATCTTTGAGAAAAAGCGGAAAGTTGCTTGGCAAAATTCTAGGGCCCCACTAGCATGCATAGCGGTGGAGATCTAAGAGACAAAGAATCGGTAAAAGTATACTTGTAATGTGTAGCATGTTCACACGCCTTGAAGTACTTGCCTCAACCTTGTTTGCACAAGTTGTAAGCCGGCGTCGTGTGATCTTATTTGTATCATCTGGCCTTGTGAGCGAGCGTGGAGTTAAGCTATTGCTTACATTTATGTGGCTGGCGTCGTGTGAAGCTTTACAAGATAATAATAAAAAGGGTTACTTTTGATTAAAGTTGTGAAAGATGTTACATTGAAAAACAAAATACAACGACTCATTGTTGCTCGGTCGCGAGCTCTTCTTCATTATCTTCATCATCATCATCAGCTCCGTCCTCGTCTTCGTCTTCATCTCTTCCCCTCAAGCGAGCAATCACCCTATCAAGCGTTCCTCCAATCTGTCCACCATCTCTTTGTACATGTCGCTCTCTGTCCCAATAGCACAGCGTGTTCTTACGCTGAATTAGCATCCTCGTTGCCGTCATAACCACCTCGGTCGCGGTTGTTGGGGCATGTCATCTGTCCGACCTTCTATTCAAGCGCTTTGATTTGCCTCTCTCGGCTCTGAAGCATGAGAAGGTTGAATTCATTCTCTTCTTCTTTACGCTGAATTGTAGCGGCGTTTTCCTTTAGAAGATCATCTTGCTCCTTCAACCTCTTCATTAGAACACCCAACACTATGTCGGAAGGGTTCTATCCTCTTCGCGTTTTCCATTATCGGGGTTGAGGATGTGGAGGCCATAGATGACAAATGGGAGGGGCGTTAAGATTATAGAAGTGAGGAGCAAAGACTCTAACCGGTGGAAGGAGCACATGCAAGGACCTCAATTTATACATATTAGCGCTTGAACATATTAAACACACTTTCGGCTCTTTGTCGCGCGTGTCGGGGATTACGTCGGTTGTCGCTAGAAACATTTAATGTCTTGTCATTTGGAACACATTAATAACTATTCTAACTACAGCGTATATCACACCACTTGAAATCGCACACGAGCTTTAAAACCCTATGAAGGGTTTAACCCGTGTGATCTATCTAATCATTCTCTCTACCACGGATATTGAAAATTAAAAATAGGAAGCGTAATATTCGGTACATTTGTCAAAAAACTTTTCCCATTGAAAAATAAAACCAATTACAAACATTAAAAAAAAAGCGGGCCCCTCTAGGAGGAGGCCGATGCCTATGATCGTAGGGCAAGCTCTTCACGGAGGCGGTGATAATTTTTCTGCTCCTCCAACATGATTACTGCCCCTTAACCACGTTCTCATATTCCATAACCTTATCTTCCCCGCTCATCGAGTTGGGCTGGGCAGCCTCTCCAGCCGATTGCGGCCCTAAGCCTCTCTTGGAGGTTATATATCGTGTGGCGCAATTAGCGGTCTAAAGGCAACCAGCCCGGTGATTGTCGCGCACTAAAATCACCTCCACGTAGAAGGCGGCCTTTTCCTCTGCGCCTAACCCGGCTTGGCGGCGTCTTCATCATTCTTTTTCTTTTAGAAGGCGGATCCGTTCCTTCCTCCGGTAGCGAATGTTTGAATTTCCTTGACCAAAACTTGAGACAAGATCTCGGCGGGGATGGGCGGGCTGGAGGCCATTGAAAGTGATGGGAGAAACGAGGAGTGATGATGAGGCGGATGTGGTAGAAACGAAGATGGCGGATAGGAGAAGACAAAGGCCTCAGGCGTTTTATATAGAAACTAGAATCACGTTGGAATCTACGGTTCGCGACTACCAGATAAAGTTGTGTAATAATCCTCACGAGGTGAAATTATAGCATGCAATTAGGCAGCGGTAGCCTATGTTAGCATCATGGGATCCGTCATATATCTAGCCGTCTTTGTATGCGGGCCGTACAAAAACGATGTTATTGTGGCGGCGCATGCCCGTCCTTGGCATGGCGTTGTCATCCACAAGCCCGTATGTGAATAGGCGTTGTCATCCACATGCAAATTAGCATTTACACGCAAGTTATATCACATAATCTAGCTAGATATTTGTGTTACATACACTTTTCCATTAATAAATTATGAATTTATACATACAGCGAGGTTAATGCGTTGTGGAGATCATCTGACGAAATCCATTGATTGCTACCTAATTGCAAGAATGGCATTTGGCGTCGTGTGATCTTTAATAAAACAAAACAAGAGAAGCAGATAGAAGCAAGAAATAGAGCAAATTTTTCTTTGAAACAAAAAAAAATATATATACAATGGCTACGGATCTTCATGATCCTGTAGCTTTTGGCCGTAAAGCTGCGTTCTCATCCTCGCATGATTTCGAAGCTTCTTCTCCATATCTTCTAAGCGCTGCGAAATGTTGTGTGCGATTAAAAGCGCCTCGACCCTACGGCTATTGGCCTCTCGGTTTTTGGTTAATGTTGCTTTGCGAGCTCAAGGTCACCGCTCATGCGGCCGACCCCTAGTAATTCTAACACGTCCACCGCCTCCATCTTCACCGGCGGCGAGGCGGCTGTTTTTTTTCGTCGTGAACCTCCTTGAATCTCTTCATCACCACGGCAAAGGGTGATGTCGAGTGAAACGGTTCTGGCGCGATAAAACTGGAGGAGGATGAAGATGCCATCGGAGGAGAAGGCGGAAGGCGGAAGGCGGAAGGGGAGAAGATGAAAGAAGAAGGCGGAAGGCGGAAGAGGATCGGAGGTCGAAGGCAAGATAGAAAGTCTTCTATTTATAACGGGGATTTCATAGTAGCTTGAGTCACACGAATGGCGAAGGATGCAGGTGGGTCGGGGAAAATCGCAGATTACTTCGGCGTCGTGTGAGGAAAAAGGACCGTTACTTCTTCTAGCGTCTTTTCTTCGAAAGCTTCGTGTGATAATTTTTATTGATAATTTCGGTGATACAATCTATACATAAGTAATTTTCTTGATACATAACTAAAGATAGAACTTCTCATTGAAGCAAAATAGAGCGGCATGGAGATCACACGGCGAAATCCATTGATTGCTACCTAATTGCAAGCAAGGCATTTCGGCGTCGTGTGATATTTTAATAAAGCAGAACATACATTGGAACAACGGGATAGATAGAAGCAAAAAATAGAAAACTTTTCTTTGAAGCAAAAAATAGATAGATACAGCGGCTAGGGATCTTCATGATCCTCTAGCTGATTTTCATGTCTGCTGGTGGCCCGTAAAAACTGCGTTCTCATCCTCCGCCTGACTCGGGCTTCTTCTCCATATCTTCTAAGGCTGCGAAATCATGTGGCGGTTTCAAGCTGCCTCGACCTGCGACTCGTAAGCCTCTTGGTACATGGCGAATGTTTTCCACGAGCTCAGCGTCTCATTTTCGTCGCGGCGGCTCCCTCGTGAAGGCTAATCGTCGACCGCCTCATTGTTCGGCGGCGAGGCGGTTGTTTTCATCATGGATCTCCTTGAATCTCTTCATCACCCTTTGCAAGGGTGATGTCCGCGGGCAGCTCGGGGGCTGGGGAGTGCTATCTTGGCGTGGTAAACGCTTGCTAGAGGAAGATGATGATGCCATCGGGGAGGAAGGTGGAAGGCGGGCCGGGAAGTAGAAAGATGGCTGAGGGAAGGCGGAGGCGTCGGAGGTCGGCGTGGACATCGGTCTTCTATTTATAACATGAGTCACCACAGTTGCTTCACGCGTCGTGTGAGGAATAAATAAATTAATTGTCTTTTTCCAATAATATTTCATTTCTTGAGATAGATATCACACGGCGAAAACCTAGATATATGAAAATCGGTGATGTATTTTGGCGTGATGTGAATAAATACAAATAAAATAATTTTTATTAGGAATTTCGGAAGGACAATCTGTACATAAATAATTTTACCGATACAAGTTGGAAAACATATAACTTCCAATTTCTCAAGCTTCGTCGTCAATTTCATGCTCTTTCAATCCCCTGCCGCACTGATCCAACAAGGCAATGACTTCCATGTTATCGACCCCAGCTTCCAACCTTGGGTGAGTCAAGCCAGTGACTAAAAATTTAACATATTGCTCGCCCATGAACCCGGCAGTCGTCAAAATATTGTAACACAACATCCCGCCGAATTGCTATCACCCTTTCAGTGTTTGATGCCAATTGGGAATGGTTCCCGAACATGCATAATGCACGGAGGTAATAGACAAACTCTGCACCCTTTGGACTGAAAGTTCTGCTGAAGACGATTATCTCCCCATTAACGAATCTTGAGATATATCTTAACAATGTAGAGTCCTTCAATCTTTCTGTCCCGTGCGTGCGGCATCGGCAAGAAAAATCATCTACTTCCCACAAATAAGAACCCTCAAGATTATCTTCTTCACATTTATCCTCATCTACCGGGCTTATCTTTTTGTGATTGGTGAAGGGCACGCCAAACACTGTAGATCTGTTGGCGACTTTGCGGAGGCTGGAATTCTTCTTCCGTTGGTAGATTAAGCCTCATCTTGAGCAAATCGAGACTCCAGCCTCTCATATGCTTCTTTAAGCTTTATAGCATTCTTGGGTATAATTAGATACTTCAAACATCTCTTTGTCCAAATCCTCTTCAAAATCTAGGCCTAAGTTTACCCATTCGGCCAAAGTCTTGATAAGCTCGTCTTCCTAGCACACATTAAGTAACATAGGCGGGTTCCTCGATTATATCCTTAGCAATAAGTATTCTTTGCCTTCCACTAAAATTGGCGTTATGTCGAGGACAACTTCTTTTCATCCTCATCCCCATCCTCATCACCTTGAATCATCTCCCCTCCTCTGGTTCACCCAAGGCCGGGCGTCGAAGCTAAAACTCCTACATTCTTGCTCTTCTTCTTGTAGATCTATCTCCATTTTACGTCATAGTCGGCATCATCACACATAATGACCCCCCTTGGCTTAAAGATTTCATTGTTTCGGTGTATCTTCGGGTTTGGCGGCGAGAATGCAATAACTAGCAAATGCAAGCGGCAAAGAAATAAGATACCTTCTTAAGCACAAGGGCGCAGCCGGGGAGGAGCCCGTTTCGCAGCATTCTTGAAAAACATCTTCCCTGTTTGCAAATGGGAAGCCGCCTCCTCTAGAGCTGGTTTTGGAATCCACGAGCGGGGACATCGCAAAGGGCGTCTTGGCGAGACCAAGCGGTGCGGGTGAAAGCTAAAGCAACCTCGCGATAGCATCAAGCTCGCTACTGTTTGCCATGATGTCCAACTCCTTGCAATAGAGCGGATAAATCGCGGTCGGCGCAACTTCCCTCGTTGTCATGAGGGGCGGATGCATACCATTCGGGAACTTCACATAACAATCCATGGCCGAAACAAGCAGCGAAAACAAAGAAGATGTTTAGGAGGCGGTAAAAATTTATCACTTTTGAACTCAAGTAGCCGTTATCGATTATGAAAGGGGACACGGCCGTTGTGGGGAGATTTGTCAGGTACATTTTAGGGTTAGGGTTAGGGTTAGGGTTGGATCTGGACGCGAAGACTACTATGTGCAACAAAAAGCACAATGCTTGCTGGCGTCGTGTGATCCTCGCATTATAAAAAAAAAAAAAAAAATGCAAAGTCTGAAGCTAGGCTTCTAAGAAAAGAAATGGACTAAGAGATTAAGCTTATAAAGCCATTGCATTAAGAAATATTATACATATGAAAAAAAACACAAAGGCACTTCACGGCCTTTTTTACGGGGGTCTTTCTTCTTGTTGTATTGACCATAAAATTTTGACCATAGTTTTCGGGATCCCTTATCGTAAGGCAGGCGCATGTCCTTGGGCATGGCGGTCACCAGCTTGGCATGTATTCTGCAAGCTGCGAGTCCTCGAGCAGGCCGACACCAAGCGCTTCAAAGCCATTTGAAAAGCATTTAAAGGCGGTTGCTTGAATTATGCTTGGTATGATGTATCGCACCACACTCTTGCAGAATCTCTCTCACGAGCACGGCAAATGGGAGGCGGAATGACCATCTCGGTGCTCTTCGATACTTCTTAATCTCATGGCTCTTTAATACCGAGGCCGTCTTCCGCTTCCGGCCTCTACCCTCACCCACCCGGCATTTGGAGCACTGTTGCTCGGCCGACTCTTCCGGCGCCTCCTCACCCGACATCTTGTTCCTCGGCCCGACTCTTCCGGCCGTCTCCTCCCCATTCAGGTCGCCTTCCCTTTACGGCGTTGGGCCTCCTCCTCGATTTGAAGGTCTGGCACCTCCACGGGAGGAACAGGGGGGGAAGGGAAAAGAGCAAGAAGAGGCGGCTGCCCAATAATTAATCCGGCATCATATTACGCTCGCCCGGTCTCTCACATTTTCATCCTCGTCTCCGAGGCAGGAGTGCACCTCCCTACTTACTCGGGGCTGCTTCTCCGTGATTACGTCATGCGGATTTTCTTTTAGGGTCTTACGTTAGGCATGGTGGGAGGAGGAGAATCTCTATCGAGAGACTTCAGAGTCAGATGAAGAAGGCGGACTAATGTAATCACGGCCTTACACCACGGATGGATCCTTGCGGTTTGCTTAGTTCTTGCCATGGCTTCTCGGCGGATGGCGCTTTATACTACGAACAACGACAAAAATAGACAAGCTGGCAGGAGATAAATAGTAAAAACAGAAGTTAAAGTAAAATATGATGGTAGCGTTTTTAAATAATTATACGGAACCCTAAAAAAATATCGGACAAAATCACGGAACCCTAAAAAACATCAGACAAAAACACAAATAAAAACCGAGATTCAAAGCTAGCCGATAGACAATTTCTTGTTGATCGCGAACTCACTAAACTTTACATTTCCCTCTTGCACGTAACCAACCTAATGCCATCAATAAAATAATGGGTTAAATCGACAATTTCCTCTGTCTCCATTAGCACTCTTAGCTCGATAATGGCCATTAAGCTTTCCATGGTGGCGTATAAATGACTTCCTCCCCTCTCCATACTCGAATATCCCGCGCCGGATTGTCTATTATGGTCCTCAAGCGGCTCCCAAAAAGTTGTGCAGCCTCTCTTTTTACTGTTTCCGCCGTTCTAGTTGACAATTAGCGTATAAATATTGTTTTGGAAGAAAGTATCCCGAACTTAAAGGAGGACTTAACTTCTGGCGGACACTCTGTTAGTTGACCGGATGATTAGGTGGAATCGAACATCAGTCGGAACCAAAAATAAGCCATCCACAAAATCGGCGGGGGAGAAAGCACGTATATGTCTTGGAGCTTTTGAACTTCTGCGCCATGGAATATGTTAGCAAATACCTCAAGCGGTGTGAAGATTTTGAAACTCATCCTCACGCCTCCGTTTTCGAGACATTCCGCTTGCACCTCGTCGACCATGCATTTCTTCATTGCAATTACATTGTTCTCATTAGTGCGTGGCTTACAAAGTTCACTTAAAGGGGCAATTCAATAGGCCTCAAGCTCGGTTTCGACCTTTACGTTATAATCATGTCAGTAAAACCGGATGCCTATACCCTTAAGGTCACGGCATCCATACCTTGGAAAAGGACAATTCCGATGTCTATGTGATACGACAAGTACACTACTAATACTTTTCGGCGGAATGACATCCACGACGTCGATAAACATAAACACTGCACAATAAATTTGTTTGTAAACGCGTGTCAGCGAAAAGAAATGAAAAGATAAAGAAGATCACCGACGCGAAACTATCTCTACGCAGTTAAGTAGCTGACGGCTAGCTTCGCGTCGTGTGATCCGTTTAAGGTGGTTACCATTTGCGGGCAATTTTGGGAAGCTGTTTTTGGTGGAGATTAGCTCTTTGGCCATATCAGAAGGGGTATATGCATGTCGTATTGTTATACTTTCCACTTTCCGGCCGCTAGAATTCAACTTGAACTCTTTTATCCTACCTATCAATGTGTCACATACGTCGATCGCCTTTATTAAGCAACTCTATGCTAGCCCTAGTTGATGGCAGCATACTCACCTGAACCTATTGAGACAAAACCTCCCACTTCTTGACCTTGGGAGTTACGTAAATGGGGCAAGAACACGAAATTACAGGAGACATGGATTGCGGATGAGGAGTGAAAGGCGGGAGGATGCGTAGGTGGCCGGGTGTGATCTGAAGTTTGGCGCCAAAATTTGACAAGGGAGTTGGTGGCAGCGGCGGTGGCGGTCAAAGTCACCATTATTTTGGGCGTGGCGACTCAAAAAATACAGGCCATTAAAATGGTTGCAATAAAAGCGCGGGCATCCCCTATGAAAATCGCCATGTGGATGCCAAGTAAAGCACTGCTCATCCTTCTACACCGCCAAGTATCGCGACTTTCGTAAAAAGGCGCAAACTGATTGGTCTGGCGAATCGGCGTGGAAATCTTTAGCCCAAGATAAGGGCCATTTCAGACCCCAAATCCGCCCTAATGCATGTTTTAGATAGTTCATTGTATCCTATGTGAAGGTGCTTTTATAGAACAACTAGAAAATTGCCCACCGTTGGTGGGCTTTATGTGTGATTATACGAAGGCAGTTCAAGCATGGAAAACATTAATGGTTGTTTGAGCAAGTTCTTGTGTTCGAAATGCAGTAGATGGCAACTTTAATTTGTATGTAAGTTGTCATTCTGATGTCATTGTCTGGGTAGACAGGAGCACTTGGTAGCAGCCAAAGGCTTTGCATTTTCCTTAAAGTTGGGTTGTAGGGTATTGTGACAGTACATCGGAATTGAAATATAATAAAAATGCAGTTACTTGTTAAGAATTATGAATTTATACATGTATTATCTCAAATCTAGTTGAAGTAGAAAATTCTCATTGTATTTTTTTAGTGTATGATAACATGTGATTGTGTAGTGTTTGTGGTTGATGTTAGGATTTGTATTTTGTTTAGTAGACTCTTTGATTCATTGGCATATTGTATGGGATGAACGTCTTGGATTATAATTTTTTGTCGGTCTTGATTCATGTAGTTGTCATGTTGTATAGACAGTTGGAATATATGTGGAATCCATTTTGCTTTTGCTAAAATATATTAGTGGGGCTTTCTTTGTCAAAAAATGTAAATAAATTTTTGAAGGATTAATTGTTAAATAGATTAAGAGAGTTATTCAATAGATCATGGACATTTTAGATTATTTGATATTGTGCCTTGTAAGTTGCCAACATGTAGCTTCCAACTGTCCATCGTTGTGAATATAAATTGTTAACCATTGATGGCGTTATTGGAACAAAGTATTGTTGTCTGTAGACGAATGTTCGTTTTGTCCATGGTTCTGAATTGCCCTTGTATAAAGCTGATATAAATCCTTAGAATATCGCATGTTCTAGAAAATAATCTACCTCACAAATCTAGAGTGCAATTTCCTTTGATAATGTGCATGCAACTAAGCCGTCATTTGCTTTGCCATTATCGTTATCGAGTTGTGGATTTATGCCTTGTCTTTTGCGTAATCTTAGGCCTGTTTAAACATATAGGTCTCCTTACTGCATGAGCTACTCAGTTTTCAATTGCAATTAATCCATCTCTAAATCTTCTAAAATAGGGAGGATGCTATTACATCTTTGTGGGTTCTTCTCTCAAAAGTTTCGGTCCCAATTTTTGACGTTATAAAGAAAAATAGAATGGAAAAGCGTCTCCCTAAATATACCGCCTTGATTGTTGTGGAACGATAAAAATTGAGCATAACTTATTATTTTTGTTCCATATCTGTTTTTGCATTCTTTAAATTGCCCTTATACATGGAAGACTCCGCATGAGCTATTCAATCTTCAATGGCAATTTATCCGTCTCTATCTCCATCTGGTTAACACCTTAACACCTAAAGCTAGAAGCAACCCAAAATGCTTGAAAATTCCAAAATTATAGATTAATCAAGGACAAATCTCTCTTTTGACAATAAATATGAACATGCATCTATAACATTCGCACAGCAAAAATTTCCATCCCAATATACAACATACAACAATTTTACAAATCAAACAACTGTACACAACTAAAACCGAATGAATGCAAGGAAAGCATATTTAGAGTGCAAGATGCACGGATTTCATTGTTTTTTTCGTAATATTAGGCTCTCTTAAAAGATATAGGTGTCTCCACATGGTTACACCTTGAGCTAGAATAAAACAAATTGCTTGAGGAGACTCCTTGAGAAGCTTTGCCCACAAAGGCATTAGAAAGTTTGCCCACGAGTTCCGGGCAAAAATATCTGAGAGATATGGGAGCAACAATGGAGATTTATCATTAGAGATCAAGGTCGCAGCGTAGGACTCTGATCTATTAATGTTAGTAAAACCATAAACAACTGGATGAATCCGAAAAGGCAAAGATACGGTCGGTTCCTAAAGGGCATAAAAGAATTTGAGTCATTGGGGAAGCGTTTCTTTTAGATGGACAATGTCCCACACTACAAATTCATAAAGCACGTAGTAAAGAAAGATATGTAGAAATGGTACATTGGCATGTGAAATGAAGTGCATTCATAGTTCGGGAGAATAGTAATGAAAGAACAAATTCGGAAAAAAATAGCTGATCTAAGTTATAAGAGAATGGTATCTTGGTTTTGCGGCAAGTAGGGTACCATAAATTCATGGATATAAGTAGGATGGTTCTCTCTTATTGCTTTATACTTATGAGAAATTGTCTAAGCTTTGGATTGTGCAACATGTTTATTTTTCTGCTAGCAATCAAGATGTCACGAATAGAAATCAGTGATTGATTCTAGAAAATTTTATGTGGTCCTTTGCCATGACACGTAAAGCACAATAATTGCAATAGAGAGGGCCAAGCCGGCATAGTTTGGATATTTGCTATGCTCATTCAGAAGTCAACACAGGAAGGCGGGGGATTTAATGCCCACATTCAATAATAGGTGAGCTAACTCTTATCCAAGCGGGAAAGGATGTAGCAAAATATATATAAGCGAAGCAGGCTTTCTTTGGCCCTAATAATCCCAGCCTATTACGCCAAGTAGCAAAAATTTCTCAAGTGGGTGATGGCCCATTCCACTCAAGGAGACAACATCATAGATGTTGGAGGAACTATTGACAACGATTATTCCCCTTGGGCTGGTAGAACATACAATATTTTGAGTAGTGCGAAATGCCTAAGGTACATTGGAATGGCAGAAATCTTATAATGGTAAAATTAAGTGGTAGTAGCTATAGCGGATGCGGAATGTCATGATCACGTGCGTCTCATGAACTCTAGCCACTTTGTCAATCTTGCAATTCAATTTCCCAACCGCAATAAAGCGAGGGCGGTTGTAAATCTAGGAAGTTGATGCTGATTCCAAATGCTGAACCATAGCCTCCATGAATATGTAGCATAATAACGAGGGGGTTACTTTTTAGATTTTTATAAGCTTTTTCACATGGTTTTTCTATGATTTCGTTGTTGTATTCCGTTGGGTGTACTAAATAGTATTTCTAGAGTGCACCTTTTATGGGCCGTTGATTTTCCCCGTTGGTTGGAACAATCGAGGGTTGTTGTCTTTTCTGCATGTGTTTGTGCATGAACACTACGCATGTGTATGCATGTGCATGTGCACATGCATGTGCATGTGTGTGCATGTGTATTGTGCATGTGCAAGTGCAAGTGCATGTGTGCATGTGTGTGCATGTGTGCATATGCATGTGTACCTACCCTCTTGGATTCTTATTGCGGAGTGGATTTTACTACCACGAGATGGATTTTTGCTCACACTTACAAAGGTATTTATTTTTAATGTTTCTTGATTAGCATAATGTTTTTTTCGAGGTATTGGTTTCGATTCTACAATGTAGTGCTGCAAAACCCCTTTTTTGTTTCCTTCCTAAGATTTCTTTATGATTCAAGTTTAGGCCCTCTGTTTGCTTCCAACTCTTGGATATTCCGTCTGCGGATTGTTCATAGCAGCCAACCTTTAGCTTCAATCAACAAGCAGTTCTTATGCACTAGCAACCCGGATTATTCCGCCCTTTTCCATGTCCGCTTGAGATCAGTCAAATAGTGGCCACAAGAATGCATTTATATTGTAGGTTTGGAACTTTAATCGAACCATAAGGTGAATCATGCATTACCTTTAAGCTAGAGATGGAGCATTCAAAATCATATGGATTGATAAACAATGGTGTCATTGTGAAAAGAAATAGTTGTAAGCGGAGTAACAATATGTAGCATAATAGGGGTTTTTTTTGTGTTGCAAATTTTATGACTTTCGGAATAATGGGATCAATGCTCTATCTTTATGGTAACTTTTTACTTATGTTCTATTTGTTTTATTGTCATCAAATTCAAAAGCTACGGTCATGAAAAGCCTCAAATGAATTCTAGTTTTTACGGTTTGAATTCTAAAATTTAAATCACGGGATCGGTATTCTCTTCCCAAAGCTGCTGACCTAATGCCATGCTTACGCTCATGCCGGCATGGTGGCATTCAAAAGCAAGCTATATTGGTGTGAAAAATCGCCACAGTTTTCCCGGACAATGGCCTCCAAGGCCTTCCTTGATGGCGACTTCTTACATACACTTGAGTGCACAAACAAGGCTACCCTTTGCGGTCTTAAATGGCTTGAGCTCACCCTATGGAGAACGGCATGTGCTTGACTCAGGCTCGCGTCATTTCTAGAAAAATGCCAAAGTCCTAACTATGGTGGGTGCGAGGGGTCCTTGGCTCCCCATCTGGTCGGGGCTCATGTTTCCATGCTTCCCTCAATTACCCATGTCTTCATTTGGAACAGAACCCATTCGGGGCTCGAGAAATTGGGCGAAATTCTTGGCGAGAGATTTCAGTTTTCACAGTGGAGGGTTGTGATGATTTAGAGGCTGCAATCGGGTGTGCAGATTTGATCCGTTTCGCTACTCTCTCATGCTCTGCCCTTGTGAAAGGATCATGGCTCAAAAAAGGCTCGCATTTGGATCACGGTTGGTTCGTTTAAACCACGTATGATGGAATGTGATGATGCGGCTGTTGTATGTAGCGGGGGTTTTGTGGATCTGAGTCTTTGCTTTGGATGAATCGTGAGATTGTGGGTGCTGGAAAGGGGTGTTATTGAAGAGAATCATGTTGTGGGCAATGGGAGGATGGTTCAAGGTAAAGAAGATTGGCAGGTGAGATTAGGATGAAATTACCACATTTAAATCGTAGGTTCGCCCTAGAGGATCTACGTGCTACTCGGTTGGTTTACTGAGTCGATTTACTTGAAATGATTTTGAATTAGGTAAACGTTGCCTCAGCCTTTGGGCTTTTTCTTTGTTCCTAAGAATAAATTGCTGTTCTTAATATGATGCTTTCATCATTGTATCTTTTGTCAAACTTAAGGCTAAGGTGATAAACTTCCCCTTTTTTGTTTGGTATTAGGGTGCAATGGTGCAGGTAAGTTTTGCACTGTGTATATAGTATGGGAAGTCAGTATGTTTGAGGGGTTTTGAGGGCTTCTTGCCATTTAGATGTTACGTGGGGAAGCGCACATGCATGTATGCGGAAATAGAATGGACATTCCACGCGTGTGGTGAAATTTTAGCGTGGCAGTGGTTTTTGTGGCCGATGAGCATGGGAAGAGGTAGAGTGGCTTTGTGCTTGTCGAAGATGTGCAAGGGAGGAGAGCTTGGAGGTAGGATTTTCGTGCTTGAATTTGGTTGGAATTTCTGTTTGTTCGTTGGAATTTGGTGCAAGCAGTGTGTGTTTAGGAATTGGCCGTAGTCTCATACCTTAGTTACCGGTTGTGGGGATTAGCGTTGCATGGAAGGCCGTGGTCCATGTATGTAGGTTTAGATCAATTCTCGGAGGTGGAATTGGGCTACCTTTGAAGTTTTCTCTGGCGGTCTTTGCACTAGGAAGCGTCTTTGTGAAAGTTGTCGAATATATGGATATTAAATAGAGCAGCAAGGTTGAGAGTGAAGGTGCATAAGTTGACTCTGCCAAGAGTCATTGTAGAAAGGATCGAGTGTTTGCGTCTGAGAGGGCTGGATGGGAGGAAGTTCGCAAAAGCTTGCTTGATCTGAAGGGGAGGCCACTTTGAGCGGTACATCGGTGAGGTCGCGGAATATGAGAAAGCGAGGTCACAATTGAGGGAGGTGACTTGGGGTGCTCGAGGCTGCATGCTTTAAGCGTGCTTGTTGGTGGACATGGAAGATATGGCCGATGGGGATAGTCTTGGCCTAGCTCCGGGAGGATGGTGTGATGGAGGTGGATTGGCCAACAATGCCTTGGGGGTGGTTCTATGAGTGAGGGCTGAGAGGGAAGGAGGCCTGGTGGGGAAGGATCGCCCTTGGTGTATGAAGATCGCGGAACCATTTGTGTTTTCGGAGCTGTAGCGAGGGAAATCCGGTGTAGAACATGATGGGATTGGAAGGGGAGGGTGCATTTGGTGCAAAAAGCAGTGGTGAGGAAGGGTGGGCGTGGAAGGGGAGACAAGTTAGGATTTGTGAGCCCATTCATGATCATGACGAAAGAAGATGAGGGAGGGATCACATATGTGAGAAGAGGTCGAGGTGGGAAGCGGGGCGAGGGAGAGGAAGAAAGCGACCCGGCATGTTTGAAGAGCATGTTGGTATGGACATTGGAGGAGGAGGTGGTGAGGAGGTTGTTGACATGTCTTGTTTTAGATGTGTCGGTGACCATTGTCTTTAGGGGTGCGGATGATGTGCTTTGCCTTTATATAAGTGTAATACGGTTTATAGAGGAGAATTGCAAAAATTTGGTGTTGTGGCTTGCGAAAGGGGCTCCTCCTTAGATCATTTGCGTCAAAGTACGTCTTTTCGCTCGGGGGATAGGTTAAATGCGTATGAAACTATTTTTTCCGGGCGGTATAAAGTGCAAAAATATCGTATTTTGGGAAAAATCGTATTTTTTGTATTAATACTTCGCCGGCGGAGGAAAAAAAGTTTGGCGTAAAGCGAAACCTTCTGTTTAAACTTCGCGAACTTTCTTTCAGCGTAAGCGAAGTCTAAGTTTAAACTTTAGCGAATCCCTCACGGCTTCGGCGTAAAGCGAAAGCCTTAATGTTAAACTTCAGCGAAACTCTTTTCAGTAAGCGAAATATAAGGTTAAGCTTACTGGCGAAACTTTTTTAGTCAGCGTAAGCATTCTTTGCGTTTAAACTACGCGAAGGCGGTTCAGCGTAATGGCGAGAAGTTTTAGCTAACGCCGAAGTTTTTCTATATATATATTTTTAGTGTTAAACTGCAGCGAAGTTATTTGTTTAAACTTCAGCGAAGATGTTTTCGGCGGGGCCAGGCGGTTCATTTAAGCTAACGAAACTATTTCTGGTTCGCGTGGCGAAATCTCTTGTTTAAACTACGCGAACGGACTTTCGCGTGGCCCGAAAGCAGTTGTTTTAAACTTCTGCGAAAGTTTTCGACCAGGAAATTTTTTAACCCGTTTTTTGGCGTATTAAGCGTCAAATTTGTGCCGTATCAAGCGAAAAATATGTATTGCGTATAAAATGTATCGGGTATTGAACCTATCCCTGCTTTCGCTTGCATGCTAAAAGCGCCCACGAGTGTGAGCGTTAGGATCAAAATTTCCTTGGGTGGAGCCCAGCTCACTCGGGGGCAATGATTCTATGTAAAGCTTTGGCGGGGAATTAGCCTCCTTTGTTTTGAAGGCTTGATTGGCTATTGTTTAAAGACTTGGGTAAATTACATTTCGGGTGCACTTACATAATGTGGACGGTGAGCAAGTGAAGAGTGGCAAGAGTTATATCGCTATATGGCCTAGGAGATGTGAAGAATTTAGTCTTTGCTTAGGAATATCATGGGGCGAGCCTATCATTGTTGTTATACCATAGTGGCAGTTAAATTTGCATCCTTTATCCATACGGTAAAGCGTATATTCTGGTGCTGGCAAGTTTAGGCTTGCTAGTTAGGTGGGTTTTGCCAAATAACTTCGGCCTATGTGTCTCTGGGCGATGCAAAAGCGACATGGAGGATCATGCTTGCACAGAGATGTGCCTAAAGATGTAAGGATGAGTTTGTTTGGGACCTGCCGGGCATTGTCCGATAGAGAAGATCGGCAAGAAGGAAAGCGCATGTGGGATAAAGGCAGGAGTGTTTGATGATGGAGAGGAAGAGGAGGATGGGAGCAATGATGAGGATGAGTTCATTTACGCGGATATAGTGGAGTGCGGCGCCTTGTGCGAAGATCCCCTGGCGATGATTGTGATTTCATTCCGTTAGACATGCATGATTGGGCGTTTGATGTTGTTGAGGTAGTACTTTCTTAGCTACATATTTTTATGCTAATTGCTATGTTATTCTGAATGCATGCAGTCTTTGGGCGTGATGTGGAGGTCGTTGTGTTGAGCGATAGCTCGAGGAGGAAGGTGTAAGATGGGCCGGTCTAAAGGACGGAGGGGGCTAGATATTTGTTGCCACGCATTTGCAAAGCGGAAGCGTCAATCAAAGAGGTTTGTGAGGCTGTAGGAAAACTCCGTTTAGCACTTGCCGGAGGTGTTGGATCGCATTCAAGCAAGTCACGGATCTTGTTCGGGGAGGCAAGGGGTCCAGCTCCATATCTTTGGAAGGTGCCTTGTTGCACCCGCATCTGAATCTTTTCTTGAGGCCTCCCTTTTGAAAAGAGCCGTGGATTTGGGCCTTGGCCCGAAGACATGATCCCTCCATTGGATGCTCAAGGAAGAGAAATGGTGGACAGTAGCAAGTTTAGTGGACAAATGGACATCTTTGTAGATATGTTAACAAGTGGTGGTTATGTTTTAGTGCGGATATGGGGATCTTTGTACATACATTACATGTTGTGGAGTGGTAGTTCTGCCGTGTGTGTGAACTGTTATAAACTTCCCCCTTTCTTGTGTTGTTATATTGCCTTGTAAATGTAATTTGAAGTTGACTATTAAAATGGGTCTACGTGCAATCCAATGTTGTTAAGTACGTCAAAATCCGTACCTTTAAAAAATGTTTTTTAAGATTTTTTGAAGATTTTTAAAATTTTTGGAAAAAATCTTTAAAAACGTATTTCATATAAAATACGTTAAAAATCTTTAAAATCCTTAAAAATCTTTAAAAAACCTTAAAAATCTTTAAAAATCCTTAGACTGTGATTTTGTTTATTCAAATATATGATATTCTTGAATTTATTTATCCTTGTATATGAAATTCTTATATTTCTTAATCTCTACGATAATGTTTTTCTGAACTTTCTTAAGAGTTGCATGGCAAAACAACTATGATATCTTTGTACTTGAATTTAATAGTTTCTAGTAGCAGCATAAATTTTTGATTTACTTGTTGACATGCTACATCTTGTAACTTGTAATAAAAGTATGCATTTTAACCATAGCACATATATCCAATAAAGCAGTGCAAAGAATGTGCAATTTTTTTATTTTTTATTTTGACCATACCAAATCATAAAAATCCTTTAAAAAACGGGAGGATTTTTATAAAGTTACTTTAAAAATAAAAAACGGGTTTTTTAACAACATTGGTGCAATCAGAAGTGAGAGTAGATGTGCCTATGGTTGAATTTCACCTTGGAAATTGGCACACTTTTTTCCTGCATAAAAAACGTTGGCCTTCGATTTGGCATAATCTGGAGAATATCCTGTAAATCAACGTCCCACACGAAAACCCACTTGGTAACCCATAAACCCCGTAAAATATATTAAGAGTGTAATTAAGGGTGATTGTGTACCGATAAATGCTTTTAAGAATTTACAATACTTTGTGGCAGACGAGACCCCCTTGGATGCTTTCGAATAGACAATATGTAGATCATACGAGTGAAAGTGGTTAAATTATGATTTCTGCTTCTTTTGTTTTCTTCTTCGTATCAGAAAAAACACATTCCACCTTAAGTAGAATATCTACAAAGCCAATTGAATGCTCATGATTCTACATTTCAGCTTATTGTTCTTTGAAAAAAAAAAATCTATGGAAATGGTATTAGTCTTCTTAAGTTTTTGAGCATTGAGAAGTTTATAGTTTTTCGAAGGCGCATTGAGAAGTAATAGTTTTTCAGAAAACATGGTATCCTTAGGTCAACTAGCGAATGCAAAGGCTTGGGGTAAAGGGTAAGGTAATAAGAACAAAGGAAAATTGACATGCAAGGGAGATGATTCTGAAATTTACATATCGTACGGGCGACTTGAATTGAAGTGGCATGACATTTGAATTTTCCGTGTAGCTATGATGGCTAGGATATCGCCAACAAAAGTCAATAAAGATTACCTTAATCAAGTGTAAAGTAAATGAGAGAAAGACAAGAGAAATTTCAAAACCATCTCTCATTGTAACAAAGCTCTCTGCAATTGTAACGAAGTATTAGATCTATATGTCTTCAGTGCGACTCTTTTCTTAAAAACCTAGATCTTGCATCGTTCAAATTTATAACTAGAAAACCTTCCAAGTTTACATTAACCTTTATTCAAATTTATAACTAGAAAACGACAAGTTTACATTAACCTTTATTAAGCTTGCCAAAGCATTGAATTCACAAGTGGCATCCCAAAGGATAGTAAATCTTGGTTCCCAATTCATTTGGAATGTGGTTGTGTGTTCCCAATACTCCCAACCCACGACCCCAGTATGATGAAATGTTGACAACAACACCCAATTTTGGCCTGGTTTTAGAGAAGGGTACCCAAATTTAATTCGTGGTTGTGAGCGGTAATGGTTAGATGTAGAAAGGTTGGCGCATGTTAGAGCGACTTTGATGCTACGTTTTGTGGCATCAATGTTTTGCTAATTCGCGGAATGTTCAATCCTCGTGGCATGTCTCTAGTAGTAGAGATTCCAAAAGCTTATAGAGCAACTAGTAATTGTGCCCAGCGTTGCTGGGCGTAGGTTGAAAGCATGTGAATGTTTTGGGCCACAATAAGGAAAACCCTTTCCCTTTCCATTTTGCTCTATCCCGCATTTCACTTTTCCCCATTTTCTCTATACTTTTCTCTTTTTTCTTTTTCTTTTCTTCTTTTTTTGCATACATGTTTTTTTTTCTCCCCTCCCCTTTCCTTTCCTTTCCCTCTTCTTTTTTTTCGTTTTCCCTTTTATTGATAGTGTTTTTCCCTTCCCTTTTCCTCCTTTCTCCACGATTTCCCTTGCCTTTTTTCCATGACCCTTTTCCCTTTCCCTTTCCTTTTCCTTTTCCCTTTTCCCACCCTTTTGCTCTTCCCTTTTTTTTCTTGCCTATTTTCCCTTCCCTTTTCCTCCTTTTTTCACCTTTTCCCTCTTATTTGTTCACGTGCCCTTTTTCACTCCTTTTTTTACGTCGCTGGGCTATAAGAGATTTGCCCAATTTTCTCTCCCTCTTTCTTCCCCTTTTCTGCTTTTCTTTTTGCCTTTTCATTTTTCCCTTACCTTTTTTCCCTACCTTTTCTTTCTTTTTGTCCTCTACCTTTTTCCCATTTTTTTTCTTTCTTCCTTTTATTTTTTATTTTTCTCTTCTTTCCTGTTTTCCTTTTACTTTTATTTTTTTTCCTTTTTTTTCTCTTTTTCATTGTATTTTTTTTTTACCTTCCCCTTTTTTTTTTTCCTTTTTCTTTTACCTTTTACATTTTCCCTTCTTTCCATTTGTTCTTTTTGCCTTTTTTTTCCCTTTCCTTTTAACTCCTCCTCCTCTCCCCCCTCCCCCCTACCTTTTTGTTTATTCTTTTTTCCACTTTTCCTTTGTTCCCTTTTTACTTTTTTTTCCTTTTCTCATTTTGGCCTTTGTTGACTTTTTCCTTTTTTTTCTTTTCCCTTTTTCATTTTCCTTTTTTTCCCCATTGTTTCCTTTTTTTCCCTTTACCCTTTCACATTTTTTTCCTCTTCCTTTTTCACTTCATCGTGTCCTTTTCACCTTCCCCCGATTTCCCTTTTTGACTGTCGGATTAAGTGAATTTCGGTCATCGGCCCTTTTACCTTCCCTTTTTCTATTTTCTCATTCCTTTTCACTTTTTCCCTTTCCCTCCTTTTCTCCCTTCCCATTTTTGCATTTTCCTTTTTTTTCTCATTTTTTTTTTAATTTTTTTTATATTTTCCTATTTCTTATTTTCCCTTTATCCCCTTTTTTTTGGCATTTTCCCCTTTCCCAGCCCTTTTCCCCTTTCTCTGTTTTCTTCTATCTTTTTCTCTTCCCCTTTAACTTTTCTCATTCCACCCTTTTGGCTATCAGATTGAGTGAATCGTATTGAAGCAACAGTCAAGATGAATTATTGGCTAAAGACATGCACACATCATCTTCACCGTTGCTCGATCAAATTCTCGACCATCCGATCTAGGGCAAGATTGAAGACACACGGTATAACATTATAATACTAGGAACGGTGCCCAGCGTTGCTCGGTATAAGCTCATAACCTATAAATGATACACTACAGTGATGAAAGGGGCAAGCATGAATAACCTAGAAGTACTCCATTGTTAAAGTAGTCGACACCGTTTCTCTTTCCTTTTCCCATTTGCTATACCCCGCTTTTATACTTTTGCTTTTTCCTTTTCCTCGTACGTGTTTCCTTTCCTTCCTTTCTTTTTTTCCTCTTCTCACTTTCAGTTTTATTTATAAACTTTTTCCTTCCTCTTTCCCTTCATTTCTCCACCCTTTTCCTCTTTTCCTTTTCACCATGCTTTTTTCCTTTTTCCCCTTCATTTTCTTTTGACTCTTCCGTTTTCCCATAACCTTTCTACACATTTTTCCTCTTTCCTTTTCTCTTGTCCCCATTTTCCTTTTTTTCCCACCCTTTCTTTCTTTCCCCTTTTTTTCCCTCTCCTTTTTTCTTTTCCCGTGACCTTTCGTCCTTCCCTTTTCCCATTTCCCTCTTCCCCTTTTTCTCGTGCCCTTTTTTCCAGGTTCGCTTTCACCCTTTTCATCTGTCCTTTTTTTTTTTCTTTCCCTTTCCCTTTTTCCCTTCCTTTCTTCCCATCCTTTTCTTGTTCCCTTTTTGCCCTTCCCGGTCCCCATCTTTTCCTTTTTTCTCCTCTCTCAACCCTTTCCCATTCCTCTTCCCCTTTCCCAATGCCCTTTCGCTCCCCTTTTCCATTTTCCTTTCCCTTTCCCTTTTCCTTTTCTTTTTCCCATGTCATTTTTCCCTTCCCTTTTTCTCTTTCCTCACCGGTTCACACTTCCCCTTTTTTCCTTCCCTTTTTCCATGCTTTTTTTCACTTCCTTTTCCCCCTCTCTTTACCCTTTCCCGTTCTCTATCCCTATCCTTTGTCTTGATGGACTTGTTTTTCCCTTTCCACATTTTCCAACCCTTTTCCTCTTCTCCTTTTTGTCGTGCCTTTTTTACCTTTCCTTTCCCCTTCCCCCCTTCAGTTTCTTTTCACTCCCTTCTTTTCCATGCCCTTTCCAACATCTCTCTTTTCCCTCTTTCCTTTTTTCCTCAACCTTTTTCCCCCTTTTCCCCACCCTTTCTCTCTTTCCCCCTTTTTTTTTCTCTTGTCCTTTTTCCATGCTTTTTTTCTACTTTCCTTTTCTTCTTTCTTTCCCTTTTTTCCTGTACCCTTTTCCCCTTCCCTTTTCCCTTGTCTCTATTCCCCTTTCCCTCATGCCCTTTTTCCCATGTTCCCTTTCCACCTTTCTGCCTCCCTTTTTTATTTTCCTTTCTCTTTTCCATTTTCCCATGCTCTCTTTCTATTCCTTCTCCCCACCCTTTTCTTGTTTCCCTCCCCTTCCTTTTTCCTCCCTTCCCTTCCCTTTCGTCCTCCCTTTTTCCCTCCTTTCTTCTTTTCCATTTTCCTTTCCCTTCTTCCATGCCATTTTTCCCTTCTCTTTTCCCTCTTCTCACACTTTTCTCTCTTCCATTTTTTCCACCTTCTTTTTCTTCCTTTTTTCCATGCTTTTTTTCGCTTATCCTTTTCCCCTTTCTTCGCCCTTTCCCTCTTTCTCTTTTTTCTGTGCTCTTTCACCCTTCTCTTTTTCATTTTTCCTTTCCCTCTTCCCTTTTTTTGGTGCCTTTTTTCCCAGGCTCCCTTTCCTTCTTCCTTTTTCTAATTTCATTTCCCTTTTCTCATGTGCTTTTCCCCTTCTCTTTACTCCACCCTTTTTCTGTTACCCTTTCTCCCTCCTTTTTTCCTCCTTTTCCCACCCTTTGCTTCTTTTTCCCTTTTTCCCCTCGTTTTCCCCTTCCTTTTTCTTTTTCTTTTCCCGTATCCCTTTTCCCATGCCATTTTTTCCTTTTTTCTCCCTTTCCTCACCCTTTTCCACTTCCCTTTTTTCCCATGCCTTTTTACCCTTTCACGTTCCCCTCTCCTCAAGACATCAAAACATAACCAATCATAGTGGTCAAAAGTCGTGCGATAAATCTCTGCCTTTGGATGCAATTAGATGATCTCGGTCATTCAAATTAGGGCTTGATACAACACGCTAAAACATTATAATATAAGACTAGTAATGATGCCCAGCGTTGCTGGGCATAAGTTGGAAGTATGCAAATCTTTTGACCGCAATGGGAAATGCGTGCAATAATAATCTAATTTTTGTAACCTATTATTATGATAAAAATATCTAAAGATTTAACAACATCTAAAAGCTTCTTCATGTTAGATAGTTCTGCATTGGTATCTGTGATGCATCATTAGGGCTTCATCCCATATAATCATGCTAGTCTATATTGTTAACTTTGCCAACTCGGACTGCTTTGGAATATTGCATGTTGATGTCTCATCTATGTTTATCGGTATCTTGAACCTTGAATGCGTGAGTGTATGCCGCCCTTTGGTTGAGTGTTGATCGGCTGTGCAAGGTTTTTATAGGAGTGTGATATTTTGCTCGGGCATCGCTGGAGGTCCTCGAGCTAGAAGTGTGAGGGAGTGTTATTTGTTTTTGCAATGTTCGTGTATATGAGGGTCAAGTTGACTTCATTGCATTGTCAATGTAAATGTGTGCCCGACATTGTCGGGCGTATAAACGTGTGCCACGCTAATGTAGGAGCTTGTTTGTAATTCTTGCGCTAATTTAGAAACTTGTGTCCGGCTTGTGCGACATGTTGATGTTTGCAGAAATGGACATGGTTTGATTTACTAATTATTTTGTTGTTGAAACTATATGCTAACAATACCATCAATGTTAAATTGTCCAAGCACGGGCGAATTGAGTACACAACCCAATGTTTTATGGGGGTTGGGGGTAATAGAAAACCAAGCCCAAGACAACACAAAGTTGGAAACACGGTAATGATAAACCCATCAAGGTTTCATATAACACTTATTATTGGCCATAATAACTTTGTTTGACAACTTTGTTTATAGGAGAGGCTTATGCATTGCTCTCTTTTAAATCATTAGCTAAGAAATATCTATTTACCAATACTAACTTATAATTTTGATTGTACATTAGCTAAGATATATTATTCTGCAAATTATATTATGCAGACCTATTTAGTCAGCATGTGTGCATTATCCTTAGCTGCATTGTGTAACATTGATGATACATGTGTAATATAGATCAGTACATCAAGAATAGAAATGTAACATTGATCATGATGGTGGCGGATCATTTTCCCCGAACACGTGTATTTCTGTGTAGTTGCAATTCTTTGTGATCTTTGCGAGTGATGTATAATATCGAGGCATTATAGATCAAAGTTTAATGGCGATACATGGTACCCAAATCAAAATCTTGTGTTCGTTGAAGCGATAATTTCCATCGGTAACCGGTTTGCTTCACATGGAGTTTTAAGGACATCCTTCCCTGTCTTCATAAAAGCATTTAATTGGCCTTGTAACCCTGCTTTAAAAGGCCAGACTTATTCCTCAAAGGCATGGTTGTCCTTGTTGACTCCAAAAACCCTGAAATGAATGTTCCACTTGAGGATTTCCATAACTAAGGTAGCGAATGCATCCATGTTTTATGTGAACATATTTTTGCAAATCTGTTATACTTGCGAAAGGAAAAGATGGTTAGCAACATGATAAATATGAGTGAGCACATACGTATTAAAGAAACGAGAATCTGGTTTGGCTTGAATAGCTATTTTGGGAAACTCCAAAGATAACATATTTTCTGCGTGGAATTTGAGATTGTGAGCCTTAGCTCTAAAAAGAGAAATTTCGCCGCTATCCTTGCCTAGCCGATCCACTTTGTTTTTTATGATTAAGAGCACCATAAAGAAAAGAGCTAGAAAGAGAATCGAAAAAGTGTAGTTCAGAAATCCATGGCGAAGCCGGTTGCCGGAAAACGTCTTAGAAGTCGGGCTTTGAAGAAAATGCTATGGAAGTGCCACGCCTGGGCTTGACATGCACCAGAGGCCGAGCTCTTTGTGCTAGGGTTTAAAGTCAAAAGTCGGGATGCCTTTCTTTCGATTAAAATTGCACGATCGATGCCCTTCTTCTTGTAACCCGGCTTCAGCGGCCAATGTAAATCCATAATGTGTTCATCCCCACCGTCGACTATTTGTGAGGGAAGGCCCTTAGATCCTCCGGACTAGAAGCATTTCCTTGCGGATCTGTGAAAAAAAGAGAAATATGTATAAATAGGTCCTCTACTTCAAATTAGAGCAGACAATTCCAGATATATGGAAAGCTCACGATCTTTGGAAACGTGGAAGGGGGTGGTTTCAACACACCTGCTACAATATATCTGCATAAGCCATCTCCTTTGGGATCAGAAGATATAGACTATCCTCCCACTTTGCCGCGAGTCAATAATGTTTTCTTTTCCCCAAGGAAAGTACACCTGGAAATATAGACCGTCACATTTGAGCTCACCAACATTGAAATAAGTGCCTAATAATGCACTTTCTCACCGATCCTTATAAGCTCATTTGCTTCTCTTTAAATCCATGGGCACATCATGCAAATGCTAAAATCATATCACGGCTATAATTGGATCTGCATCTGCTATGTATTCATCTAGCAGCTCAATAAGATTCTGGCAATCAAGTAGCACAGTTTTCTGAAAACCCAACCATCTGGAAAAACAAAGTTTTCAGATCGACAATTGTTCTATTCTCATCAATATAAATCCCCGCCCTCTAAACTTAATAATATAATTATACCTGCAGTAGGCCCAACAACTTTGCCATATTGTCATCATAGGTGGGGATAAACACACCACTCGCCAAGAAAACTATGTGTAATCCATCCTACCATTTGCGAGGAATGATTCTGAAAGGACCTCAGATAACCCGGAATAAGAAGCAATATCTTGCAAACCTGTAAAAAGAAGAAATATGCATAAATAGGACGCCTATTTCTAATCAGAGTAGGCATTTCCAGATATAATAAAAACTCACGATTTATGGATTCCCTTACAGATCGATCAACTGGCCTGTGTAAATCCATAAGCTTTCAACTTCAACTGACCTGTGTACATTGTGGTCTGGCATAGCAGAAGACTCATCTAACTGGTCGAAGGAGGTCTGGTGGCCATGGTTGGTTTCCAAATTAGAACAATGCAAGACCCATAAACTGCAAGAAATCATTGCACTGATGTGGTTCAAAGATCAGAACAATGCTGAACAAAACCAACGGGCCAGACTTCGCAAATCAAAAAGAAGAAAAGAAAAACATACCAAAAGAATAAAATCGGGATCAAAGGCGGGGAGGAACCTTAGGGAAGTCCACCTTTCGGACGTGGCGCAAAGCGGCCTCTACGACTTGCGCCATAAGAAGGGCATGGGAAGCTCGAAAATGTGACGGAACAGTAGAAAAATTAAAAACCCTAATTTGTGCTCTGTTTTGCGTAATGAAGAAAGCGATTCCTCTTCTTGCCTCTTCCTCTTTATGTTCCGTCTTTTAGGCCTATTCGAAGTTATACGCTTCCATGTTTTCGCTTCCAGCCATGCTTAGCCCGGGAAAGACCTGCAAAAATCGGGCCGAGCTCGCGACCGCCCAAAGCTCTACACCGTTGAAACCTAAAAAAAAAAAGGATGAGAAGAGAAGAAATCTTGGCCGTGCAATGTCGATGGATCTCACCGCCCAAATTAGAATTTTGGGTCCAACACTTACACAATAACATTATAATATAAGATAAGATATATTGGACAATGATGAAGCTATAAAAGTGATAATGTGGAGGACTTACCTCTATTTCATTGTATCATACATCAGCGGGTTAAGACATCATCTCCCAGCACAAACTTGTACAGATGGATGCTCCTTATTCCTCAAGAAAAAATTCGATTATACAGGTCCATAACAATGCTCATTGTGGTCCATCAAGTGGACAGAAATTACATCTTTTTTTCGAAAAAAAAGAGAGCATGAAATTATAGCCCCAAATGGTAGGCTTTTTCAAAGCGAAATATTGAGTCGATCCAATTGACTACACTGCCATCCAAATATTGAGTCGATCCATCCCCGGCTCGATTCCGTTCATTTTTTTTGGGCTTCAATTGGCCCAACTCTGATCAAATATGGTATACTCTTATTCCATCTTTCTCTATTATGTGAGAAATGGAACTTTTTGAATTATCATCAATTATAAAATAGAGGCAAAGCATTTGTGATCAAAATCAAATGGGATTTAATATGATACTACTTATAAATACTCTTTGCAAAAAATCTAGGATCAATATAAACCAAGCAATCCTTACCAGTCTTGGCTGCATGTGACACATATCATAGGCAACATGATGAAGTATGTAGATGATTTCATTTTTGCAGTGGCTCCTAAACATTTTTACTTCTCGCGTGCTTTTGTTCTTCAGGCCTTTACCTCCGTTGGGTTTGTCATTGCTCCGCATAAGTGTCAACCTGAGTTTTCCTTTGAGGTGAAGTTCCTAGGATTTGTGGACAATTCTTCGACAGGACTCAAATATATTGCACCGCAGCGCCGTCAAAAGTTTCTGGATTTGGCCAAGTCACTTTCCTTGGAGTCTAGGGTGCCTGCCCATAAACTTGCTTCTTTCTTGGGTATGATTGCTTCATTCAAGGCGGTGTTTGGCCCTTTTTGCAAACTTCTTAGTTTTGAACTTTTGAATCTTTATGTTTCCATTGCCGCTTGGTCCCAGTTCGTAAACTTGAGTCCACTTGTTGTTGTTGAGTTAGCCTATTTTCTTGAGCTCCATGCTGTTAACTTTGCTGGGAAGTGTCTATTTGCATATGGAGATTCCTTGAATTGCTTCTACATTTTGAATAAAGGGGGTTCGCAGATCCCAACCCTTCATTGGTTGTGTCTCCAAAACTTCACATTATGTCTTCGTCATAACATCATCTTAAAGCCTGCTTGGATTCCCCATAGCCTCAACCAGTGGGCCGACTATTTGTCTAAGCTCAGGGATTTTGACCATTATAGTTTGATGCTCGAGGTTTTTTGCATCATTGATCTAGCATGCGGACCCCACCCCATATCCTACCTAGGTTCAACTGTTGGCACCCTATCCCAGGGGATCCTTGCCCTCCCGATGCTACTCTCTCATTCTTGGAATGGTGCAGTAACTATTGCTTCCCCCCACCAGCCTTGACCTTCAAAGCTTTTGCGTTTGCCAGAGCCTGCAAAGCCAATTGCACCCTGGTGGTCTTTCATTGGGAATCAGCTCCATGGTGGCCAGCCCTACACGATGATGCTGGAAAATGGGGTTCGAAGATTGTAGACCACTTGTATTTTCCTGATGGTGGTAAATTAAAGGTCTTGTACCTAGTACATCCTCTAAGTTGCCGTTTTGGAACCTGTCAGGCCCTATTATTGCGCTTCGAGTTATGAATACTAATTAGGTGAGTTTGTGCTCTTGCAGATGTTTTTTTTTTTCAGAGTTTTGGATAATGCTGGATGGTGATGATGAGTTTCTTAAGTTGAAGAGTTGTTTTCAATAGTTTTTGGTGTCTTCTAGATCTAAAAGCACTTTCAGGGGTTATCAGCATGCTTGGAACATTTTTAAGAATTGGTGCAAGTCTAAGAACCTGGTTTTCCTACCTGCACAGTCCTCTTCACATCGCTTCTTACTTCCTTTTCTAAGAATAAATTGCCTGTTCTTATTAGAGTTAATATGATGCTTTCATCAGTGTATCTCTTTGTCAAACTTAAGGCCAAGGTGATTGAGTACCGATAAATGCTTTTAAGAATTTACAATAATTTGTGGCAGGCGAGACCCCCTTGGATGCTTTCGAATAGACAATACATGATTGAAGAACTTCATCCAAATCCTTTTCCATGTAGATCATACGAGTGAAAATGGTTAAATTATGACTTCTGCTTCTTTTGTTTTCTTCTTCGTATCAGAAAAAACATATTCCACCTTCGTAGAATATCTACAAAGCATCTACATTTCAGCTTATTGTTCTTTGAAAAAAAAAAAATCTATGGAAATGGTATTAGTCCTTAGGTTTTTTCAGAGGCATTGAGAAGTTATAGTTTTTTCAGAAAACATGATATCCTTAGGACAACTAGCACTAATGCAGGCTTGGGGTAAAGGAAGGAAGGAAGGAAGTATATTTTAACGTCCACGGAGGCCAACTGGCCTATGAGACGGTTTTACAATATAGAGGAAATTTTCCAAACACAAAATAAAACCACAGAAACCCTGTACAATGTGTCTCTATCACAGTATCCTGCAGCTCCTGCTCTGCAATATCCGACATATTCACAATGTGTTGATAGTCTATAGACCATCTTGCGAACCATCCCCTACAATGCTCTTGCCACACTCTCTTCAGACGTTGCGGCCCGTGTGCCAATAACAGAGTCGGGGGAGGAAGACGTTGTGCATCCATTTCGTCAACCTTATGGAAATACGCAAGGTGATTGCGATAGCGTATCGTTGTTAGGGCCAAAAGCCGATCTCATACAACAAAATTGGATAAGGCACCTTGTGTCCTTGGCCTTTAGGTCAGGTATGTCGGGAAAGCCTATACGCACCCTCTCTAGCTTATCCCAAGTACCCTTGCTAATCGGTGGCCCCGGACCTCTACCCCATCTGGTAATCTTGGTTCCACGAGTGCTTTCGAGCGGTGTGCTAACTGCGTGCCCAATCGCGGAGATCTATTACGTGTGACTATCTATTTTGCATTGCATCTAGGGCTTTCCATCCCGCGCTGACCCTTCTTTCCACATAGTCATCCCATAGCATGTTAGCAGATAAATCGATTCCCAGATACTTAAAGGTCCTTACAGCTTCCATCCTTTGGCCTCTGTAATAGAAGTCACGGGATATCATCTTTTCTTGTGACGGGATTGGCAAGCGGCTTGGTTTTCTGGCTGGTTGGTATCATTCTGCTATATCCGTAATTGGTGGAGAGCATCAAATGTTCACGCATACTCGGGTACGTATGGGATAATAATCCCAGATCGTCTGCATAAAGCACAATTTCATTAAAATGGGAAATTTCGTGATTCCAATTAGCAATGAAAATCTTTTTTTGTTCATTTTATGCCATTTTTTTAAGCAATTATGGCGCCATTAAGAAAAAATATGTCTCTAAAGTGTCATTTATTGGCGCCATCAAAAAGACTAACACTGCATATAAAGAAGCTAAAGAAACGTAACTTCACAAAATTAGTTAAAATTTCCAAATTCATAGATTTGCAAATCAAAATTTTTGCCACAATGAGGCAAGGACTTGGAAGGAAGTCATTTTACAAAAGTATTATTGTACAATTTAATATTACAATCACACAAAATTCGGTGGTTCGGATCGGGATCGGGTTACGCATGAGGATCGGGTGTTCCACATCGGGATCAGTTCCGTGATCGCCAGGGGCCATGGCTAGAAGAAGCACCCATAGGATCTACACGAAAGTTCTCAAACGCCGTGGCGGTGAAATTGGGATCATTAAGCATGTCGGATCGAATTGTGCGTTCCTAATCGCATCATAGTCCACATCGGGTGGAGCTTCAGGCATCTCTGTATTTGGTGGATCTACAGCGAAGAAGAGCGGCACCTTTTGTCTCCGTAGGAACAGTGCGATGATAGGATTCAAGAGGCGGTCAAGCCTATCAAGAATCCCCCTTAGGCACTCCTGCTTAACCGGGTCACTTTCGAACACAATGCAAAATCTTTTATTCAGCAATGAAGCCCAGCCAAAAGAACCACAGGAGAAGTAATCAAACACCCCTGTTCCTGGCGGTACCATTTTCTGCACGAGGTAGGAGCATGTGGCAGGCCCCAGCTGGTTTCTCATGATTAAGTCCCTGGCAAGCCTTGCCGGTGACATTGAATCTGGTTGTTCTTGAGCTTCCTTGCCATAGTCTCGGTCTCCCCCTCTTCGTCTTCTTCGTTAGGCACAGGAACTGGTGGCAGTTCTTGAGGATGATCGTTGAAGGGGAATTTGAGGTCAATTTCATTGAGAGGATGACCTGCAGTGGCCTGAATTTTTGTGGCGTACACCAGTGCATGGACCTCCTGAACTCCTGGGGGAGCCGGATTTTTGTACTCGTCCTCATACATGCCAATGAAAACTCTGGATCTGGAATCTAGATCATCCAACACAGATGAAATCAAGAAGTTGTGCTCTGGCCTTGCGAAGACCACTATCCAGAAAAGAATCATTTGTGGTGTTCTTCTGTTGTATCAAAGAAATTAGAGAGAGTGGTCTTGTCCCACATTGGAGTGATGGCTCTAGTGTCCGGGGCTATCAAAGGAGGCTGAGTACGGGATTGCAAACAAATTGCCCCTCATTGTCCGGTAAGTTCAACCGCGAAGCGGAAGTCTTGATTATCCTCCCTCGCAAGACAAAGATTGCGTATATATTTTGCCAAAGGCGGTGGTACGCGTTCAAAAACGCCTTCCTTGGTCACGCCAACTTCAACCCACTTACTATGCGGGGTGGCCATGGAAATCAGTGTCCTCTCGAAGCCCACCACGGCAGACACTTAGATCGATGAAGGATTTAAACTTCCTGAGGAAAATTATCCCTCACATATTCAAAAATCTCCTTCTTCAAGAGCGATAAAGATCGTAGTGTCTTTGCCCTTGTCTTGAAGAAGTGCTTACTATAATATAATCGGAGGTGACCTTCACGTAGGTATTCCCATCCGGCACCTCCGGAATAAAAATCCGGCAGTCTTCATAGTCCATACCCGCATGCACCTCGTAGGGTCGGTGAAGTAGTCGGACTCTTTTGCCCGATTCACTGGGTAATAGTGTCATCCCTTATTATCCGTTAGCTTGCAAGATTTCCACAAGTTCCATAGGGACACGAATAGCTGAAAAATATCCTCGGCATGAAGACCCACCTGGCTGAAATCCTTCGGTGCTTACCATGCATGGTAACTTGCAAAAGCCCGATCTTATTTGGAAACAACAAGAAGTTAGTATTGAATGCAAAGCGATTATGGCGTGGCGCTATTTATTGAAATGGCGCGCTATTTTCTCGGAAATGGCCGCCGGCCGCCATTTGTGGGAGGAAATGGCACCACGGCGCCATTTGCTAATCTAGCAGAAAATTAAAACACGATGTACCTTGTATGGTTCTGGCGAGATTGCCCCCAGCGTCGATGGATCGGGCTTCCCGCAAAAAGAGCATATTGTTGCCGCTTGGGTGGGTTATTTTATCAATGAAAGCTCCTTGAAGATAGTCTTGGCAGCGATATCATTGACTTCACAACCGGTAGCCGCATGCACTCTTGCTCGTCCACCGTGCTAGACAAGACTTCGGCAATTCCGATACTCATAAATCTTTGCCATTTGTTCTTGGGACTTCATTTGTGCGAGTCTTTTTTACATACAAAATTGAGCGGCCATATGAGAATGATTGCCATTCACTATGTAAAAATGCATCCCCATGAGGTCATCCTCAGTTTTCCAAGGATGTAGTTTCTTTGTGAGGGGATTGAATGGAATCACGTCCGCAGGAGTGAACACCGGATGTGGATCTCTTTGAAAGGATTCCACTAAGGTCTTCACGTGCTCCATATTTCTTGGCCTAGATGTCAGATTTGCGGGTCCTTGATATAAATTTTGAACACGTTTATTCGTTTTATAAATGTGATGCCCAGAGGAAAAAGATGCCGGTGGTCAATGATCTTCTGTAACGTGTTCTCTGCCGTCTTCTCCTCCTCTGATCTTTCCACCTTAAGATTTGCAGGCACCTCGAGCAAGTGCTGAGCTATTCTTAAGGTTAGCTTCTTTGGCTCTGCCTTCTTAATGGGGACCCTTTTGGCCGGTGTGCCCATTGGAATCTTGGATATGTGGTGGGCTTGGAGGAACTTCACCACCACTTCAATGGGACTTGGAGTCCGAGTCTCTCTCCCTCATTTTTTAGGTGTTCTCTCCTTCTCGGAGGTCCCGGCCTGTGCTTCTTCTTCTTTTTCCCTTCTATTGCCTCTGATTCCCTTTCCTCTCTGTCCTTTTCCTGTCCCGCCTGTTCTTCCTTCCGCTCTTTCCCGTCCTTTTCCTTGTCTTTCTTGTCTTTCTTCTTCCTGTCCTTCCTTTCTTTCTTTTCCTTTTCTTTCCTTTCCTTCTTCTCTTTCTTTTCGTTATCAGGATCTTCGTGATCCTTTCTCTTCACTTTCCCCTTGTCCCGTAGCCTTTTCCTTGCTCGGCTTCTGGGTCAACTTCCTCGATAGCGGATGAGGGAGTCTTTTTCGAGGTGCAGTTGCGGTACCCTCCTTAGGTTTTGTCTTCTTCACCTTCGCGGATTTCAGCCGCGCCCGTGTCCACAATGGCGGGTAGTTTACCATTGGGCTAATGCCTTGACAACCCAGATGAAATAGAGTTCTTCGACTCGTTCAAACGATTGCGAAGAATCATATAACCCCTCAAGATTTCTTGTGGACCACTGATATCAGCTTCTTCAAAACTGTTGTATGATGGTAGAGCCCGGCCTTGCTTTCTCGCCCGAACCGGCTACATTTGCGATACTAGCGGATTATTATTGTGGGATCATAGAACTTCCGGTCCACATAGTAGACTATTATTCTGGCTGCCGCGGTGTCTTCTGAGACCACCTGATCAATCTTTCGCCCGCGCTCTTGCTAGTCAACCTCATGTTAACCAAGATACCCTATTTGGTAAATTTGGGCTACGGGCCCGGTCTCTTTTATCAGCCAATGAGCTCTCTTCTGATCTCCTCTTCGAGACACTAGAGGTGGAGGGGCTGCATTATTTCCATGCACCCGGTTCCTATCATGTCGGCATGATAGTCTGGTGGGATTGAAATTGTGTTTACGAACGTAGCAATACGGTAAGCGAAGAAGCATCATTAACAAAGGCATCAATGACTCGGATTTGAAACTAGTAGGCGGACCGGGGACGACCAAGCAAATGTAGGCCGCCATGGCCCATTTGCATCTGGCTGTACCTAAGCACATGGAAGCGGTTAGCATCGTTTATTTCGAAGGAGATCCAATCGGAAACAATCAAACAATATACCAAGAACAATCAACCCAAATGTAGGATAATAGACATCGAATGGCGCGATGGCGCCATTTGCAAACAACAAGACCCTAATGTAAGACAATAGGCATCAAATGGCGCGATGGCGCCATTTGCCAACAACAAGATCATTTGCCAACAACAATAGCCTAATGCAAGCTAATGAACATTAAACGGCGCCATGACGCCATTTGTCAACCACAGGTCCCTAATGTAAGCTAATGGACATCAAATGGCGCGACGACGCCATTTCTCAACAACAAGCCACTAGTTCGATTAGACATCAAATGGCGCGATGGCGCCATTTGCCAACAACAAGAGCCTAATGTAAGCTAATGGACATCAAATGGGCGACGGCGCCATTTCACAACAACAAGCCACTAGTTTAAGACTAGACATCAAATGGCGGGATGGCGCCATTTGCCAACAACAAGAGCCTAATGTAAGCTAATGGACATCAAATGGCGCCATGGCGCCATTTGCCAATAACAAGAGCCTAATGTGCTAATGGACATCAAATGGCCGCGGGCTTTATTTATCAACCTAGACCCAAATTCAGCAACAAGATTGAATGGCAAATGTATTTCGCCAAAGGAAGTTAATGCAAGTAGATGACATACCTCAGGTGCCTTTGCAAAGGCGGATGACATACATTCGAAAGTAGCTCCAATTGTCCACTTCCATTTTGAGCCTTTGAATTTGGCCCGAAACGGTGTGTAGCTTGGATGGAGTGAGGCGATGAACTGTGGGGAAATGGCGCCGGAAAATACTAAAAACAGAGGGCGAAACAAGGCTCCTGGAGGCGCTGGGCGCTAGGCGCTGGCGAGTAGGCGCTGGGCGCTGGCGGCTAGGGTCGAGGCGCTGAGAGCTGGAATCCGAAACGAAAGCGCAAATGAGGTCCTCCAGAAAAACAATGGGGCATAACTAACTTTGGCCGGTGGAGTCATTGCACCACAAAGTGGGGCAGCTAGGGGCGGAGCCGCCCAGCGCCCATGCCCATGCTCGCCCATGCCCGGGCCGACGCCATTGGGGTCCAAAGTGGCATGCTATGCCATGCCGGGCGGTCCAGTCGCCCATGCCCGCCCAAAATTGAATTTTGAAATTCGAATATTTCCCGCCCTACCGCCCGCCCGCCCAAATTTGAACATAGAATTCAAAAATCCCGCCCGTAATTTGAAAATTTGCCACCACAAAATTTAAAATTCCCGCCCGTAAATTAAAATTTGTTGCCACTTGTCCAAAAGTCGAATGGTCCGCTTTTAAAATTGTACTTTGCATTTAAAGCTCCCTCTTTGTCGCCGTTCTCCCTCTTATACCATACCATGCCACGACGCAGACGTTTTAGGCATGGTCCAGCGCTTTCAAATCCGCCTCTTTCGTTTGCCGCATAAAGGCGATAAGGCGCTTTTTTCAGCGCCAGAGGCGTAAACTTTGCAAAGGCGATGCGTCTTTGTCGTCAGCTTTTCTTCTTGGCTCCCGTAAATCCCTGGTGATTCTTGGCACTTTCTTCTTGGCCTTTCGGTTCTCTGCTAATTCATCTCTTTGGGATTAGCTTCTTTTTCTGTTCCATCTCTTTGCCGAAAGTACATACCACCATGGATCTATCTAATATCAAGTAAGTCCACTATTTACGGTAGGAATTATGTTACGGTAGGTGTATAGCGTGTTCAAATCTTTGAATTTCAGACTCGCTAGGACCACGAAACTTGGCTTCACTTGCGAGGAGTTGGCATGGGGTGCCCATGTTATGCATGCACTCTCTTATTGACACATATCTGACAATGGGAGCAAGAATGCATAACATAGGCACCGTGTTGATTTTGTGATGGAGCTAAGCCAAATCGCTTCATGTCACCCACTTGGATCAAATGGCTCAGTATGCCATTCTATTCAAATACCCTTAAAATGGTGTATTGGTCAATGGCCATAGCCATTTAGTTGAAAATGGTGCAAGGTTGAAATTGTGAATTTGGAGCTAAATCGCGCCATGGCGCCATTTGGGACTAAAACGGTGCACACTTGATCAAATGGCGCCATGGCGCTATTTATTCTAAATTCACACCTATCCTGCGATGCCATGGTTGTGAATTTGGATCAAATGGCGCCATGGCGCCATTTGATCCAAGTGTTCTCTGTTTCGACCAAATGGCGCCATGGCGCCATTTAGCTCCAAAGTTAGACCAAAAGTTTGTCTTCTGTACTAAATGGCGCCACTTTTACTTGTTTATTGCTTATTTTTCGTCTAATTCATATGTTCTAAAAAGTTTCGCCTTGCTTGATTGAAACAGGTTCAATTTTCCCCTGTACAACCTATTCGTCGGAAGGACAATTGTTGCCCGGGGACATATTTTGAATAGAACCACTCTTCATGGGAAGGAAATAGATCCTTCAAATGTAGCAATTGAGGTCACGGAGTCCGTGATCCCATCGACAGAGCTTCCAGTCCCCTGCGGAGGTGCAGATAACATTGGTGAAGCAGTAGGCACATTCATTCAGTGGCCTAAGAGGGATGTAAAACAAATTGAGTGGCCCTCAAGTGAAGATACGTCTTTGAGATCCCTCAATTTGCCCTCTTCACAAGAGGATTCATCTAGTAGTCCACCATCTGTCAGTAGCCCGCCGGACATCAGTTTCACTGCTCACTGTGGTGAACCAAGCAACACAGCAACAAATGAAGAAGACGAGATAGTAGAGGAGATTGGAGGTCATGAGAATCTAGCTGTCCGTCTTGGTCTCAGGTTGTTTAAGCCTGAAGATGAGACAGTCTACTACTCCAGAACAGATCTACTAGGTTTGCCATGCTACATTCTTCACTCCTGCATTGGATCTAAATATTCGGAGGCGAATATAGTCTTTAGTGATCCTCAGGATGCTATAGACGATGAGTTCTTGGGTGTATCAAAGGTCGGGCTTTCAGTGGGTAACATAATAGATCCAACGGGAAACCAAAATATCAGGTTAGCTAATAGTCTAGTAACCTGGGAGACCCATGATGTTTTGCTTCATGATGGTAGGACAGTTTCACAACATTTACAAGCTCGAGCTGCTCTCGAACATGATGACTCAAAAGTTGAGTGCTTGGAAGCTGATGTTGAGAAGCAATTCAAGAGGAAAAGGAAATATACATATGTGAAGAGGGTCGGGAGGGAACCAAAGGGGATAGCAAGCGTAAGAGGATGTGCGCTTCAAGTCAATCAAGAGTGCTCTAAAATCAACATCTTTGCAAGGACGAATGTGTCAAAAAGCGGAGCCGAGAGCAAGTATGTGCCTTAAGAAAAGAATTTTATTCTCAATCAAAAGCGGTGCGATTACGCTTGTTTTTGATGTGTTGAGTGTAACTTATCACAGGCGGTCGGAGGCTTAAAAGTAGTGGTCTCCAGGTGGAGTCTTTGTCAATTCGCATGGTGGCGTGGCTCTAGGAGTTGCTCGATCTCGTTTTATAGTTGGAGGAAGAGGTTCGAGTTAGGTGGAAGCGGGCGGAACATGGTATCTGAGGCTCTAAGAAGCCTAGATCCTGTGACACTAGCTACAGAAAGTGTGCTTGATACCTTCATTAGTGAGAATGCGGCGAGCATTCCACATAGAAGCAAAAAAGGAAAGGATGATATAAAGGAGAATGTTCGCAAACTTCCTTCCATCCTTAATAAGAAGAGCATACATAAGGAAGTGGGTGCCGTGGTGGAAGAATTGACAGGAAAGAGCGTGACCTTGCCCTCTTTTTACAATATTTGGAAGAAAGAGTTTCTAGACGTCAGCATAGCAAAAAATACAGCATTCTCCAAGTGTAACATATGTGTAGTCATCAAGCAGAAATTGGAAAGAACAAAAGATACAAGGGAGAGGCGCAACCTTTCAATTCAACGGCGGGCACATATGTTGGAACAATGTTCCTGTAGGAGTCAATATTGGCATTGGCGTGCATTATCACATCGTTCACCAGAAAGTCACCTTTGCATAATACATGATAAGATGGATCAGGTCAAAACACTCACACCAAGAAGTCACCATCTCGCAAAATCTGTTTGGAGAGGAGATCGCTTGAAGAGCGCTTTTGGGAGCATTGACACATGGTCATGGTGGACGGGCTTATGGCCATTTCTCTCTTGATCTTTGGAAGGATGACTCAAACTTTCATGTTGGATCACTCTCTAGGATCCTACACTATCTTGAGTTGCCGGAAGAAGACAAGTGCGGTGATCTGTGTGTGGAAGCGTAACTTCTGATTGCAAATTGATGCAAGCCCTAAAAGATACTCGACCCATCTGCGGCATAAGCTAGCCTTGCAGACACAAGAGAAGATGCCTTCATCTTCTGCCAACTTAGAAGGCTTCAATCCTCTTCCTCGAAATCTCTACTTACAGGTTGGATAATGCATCGGGTCAAAATAAAATAGATATGTGTTCTCCTACCTCTCTTATTTGACATGGCTTAAGGTATTCGATGAGATTCAGGTTGGCTTCATGATGGTTGGACATACTCATGGCGATATTGATGCATTGTTTGGGAACTTTTCGGCGTTAATGAGTTCATCGGATGCTCTAACTTTGCCTCGAAGTTGCTTTACTTGTTTAGCAAGTGCAATGCAAAGTCTCTGTTCCATATTTTGTGGATGAAGTTCAGATTGGAAAGGCTTTGTCAAGGGATATATCCTAATAAAGGCCAACGTCTAACGGGCCATACCGACCCATTGCTATTCCGATTTAAAATGGATGGGAAATGGCCCATTATGCAATATAAGATGCGGCCAACCCATAAAGAGTGGATTCGGAAAAAGGAATAAGAATGTGGAAGGAGGATGAAAATGGTGAGCCAACGTTACCAACGGGGTGCCTAAAAATATCCCTCAAGGAAGACATTGAAAGATCTCCCCTGGCTCGCGGAGACAAAGATCGCAAGTACATAGCATTATGGAATTCCCATACGCAAAAATCAAAGAAGATAGTGTGTTTGCTTACAACGGTACAAAGCAACTATGGATTCTTTGGAGCGAGATTCTTTTGTGTTTGGAAGATGTATCTCCGGACGACCTCAAAATGATAACTTTTGGTTGCGTACAAGGCAAGAACCTCTACAAAGCTGCATTTTACCGGAGGTCGATGAAGCCGTTGTGCTTGTAAGACCTTTGCCTACGTGTTGTGGGCGGCCGGATGGGCGTCGGTGTTGCCTATGGATGAGTTTGATCCTCATGCACATGTTACGTAAAGGTATGTTCGTTTTAGTCCGACCTAGAGCGATGAAACTCCAACGTGTTGGGCTTTCTGAAAGAAGATGCCATCCTAGATCCAGAGTCTACCAATTATGGTCACATTTATGTATCATGGTGGATGCCCATTGGTCGTGACTATACAAGGTTTTTAACTAAACGTTGGCGACCCAATCCATCGGATCCATCAAGGTATGAGAAGTTAGATGCCATACATTATGCATGGCATGCAAATGGCAAAAGACCAAGACCTGATTCGAATCCAAAATACATTGTTGACATGTGGGGGACATAGCATTAGCTAAAAGCTCTCAATCTCGGTCATGTTCTCGATAATCATGTATGTAATTTCTTTTGCTATAATACTTAAGCATTTTGGACAATTAATCGTTGTCGATACATCCATTAGCTTCCATTATGCTTATACTAACATCCTTACATCTTTTATAATAGGTGTTTAATACACATCATTATATCGATGCACATATTATTGATGGCATACATATAATTTAGATGCACATATTATTGATGGCTTTATAGAGTCGATGATTCACTCATCATCAATCCCTGCTATTGTGATCCCATTCAGCTCGTAGGCATGGCGCTCAGGAACCCAAAGAAGATGGATCACAACACGAGTAAGGTCGGGGCAATCACACTCCGACCTTACGCTTTGGATTGTAAGTAAGGATCCAAATTTTAACACCTTTATGTATGCAGCGATTAATATCATTGTAGCTCATGGAGCAAAGAATGGTCTCAAACCGATCTTCATAAATATTATAAGCCATGGGAGATGAATGACTTACAAATCATATGGAGTCTTTTTATAGTCGTTGTAGAATTATTGGTATAATACTTCAGCATTATTGGTATTATACGTGAGCATTATTGGTATTATACGTCAGCATTATTGGTATTATACTTCAACATTATTGGTATTATACTTCAACATTATTGGATTCGTAGCTATAAATTCTTTTACCTTGTTTTCACTTCTCACTTATTCATTCTTGCTTCATCCTTCATCTTCCTTGTTCCTTGATCTTCTTGCTACTTGATCTTCCTTGTTCCTTGATCTTCTTGCTACTTGATCTTCCTTGTTCATTGCTTCTTGCTACTTGATCTTGATCCTTGTTCCTTGTTCCTTGCTACTTCATTCCCGTGCTCCTTGCTACTTGATCTTGTTGCTTGCTACTTGATCTTGATCCTGCTTCTTGCTCCTTGACCTTCCTTGTTCCTTGATCTTCTTGCTACTTGATCTTCCTTGTTCATTGCATTCTGCTACTTGATCTTGATCCTTGTTCCTTGCTACTTGATCTTGTTCCTTGCTACTTGATCTTGATCCTTGCTTCTTGCTCCTTGATCTTCCTTGTTCATTGATCTTCCTTGTTCATTGCATTTTGCTACTTGATCTTGATCCTTGTTCCTTGCTACTTCATTCCCGTGCTCCCTGCTACTTGATCTTGTTGTTTGCTCTTGAACTTACTACTTGCTCTGCTCCGTGTTCCTTGCTCCATCGGTGATCCTTGCTTGCTTTTGCAAATGATTGGACCCAATCCTCCCTGGGCTACTCCAGAAGGCCTGCAAGCATGCCCCAGGCATTCTGTGCGGCCTGGAATGGATGAGCTATGGGACCATTTCTTGGAGTGGAGGTTGCGCCACAGTCCCACCAAGGAGCTTACAATGGAGTTGATCAACTTCATTCTGGAGCGATTTGATTGTGGTCATGAGCCACTGATGGAAATTAATCCATCTGAATGTTATAGGAGACTTGCAATGAGGGGAATGCTTGAACCCCCTCCTTATCTGGACGAGATGCTACAACAATTGAGGCCTCTTCTTCGTGATGGATATTTAGCACACTCTCTGGATGCATACATATCAGAGTTCATTCATGAAATTTGTAAGGGACAGATGCATGCCCTTATTAGGGTGTACTACCACGTTTACAACGGTTTTGTGGAGTTGGGTCCGCTCTTCTTCCGTGAGTATTATCATGTGGAATTACTTTTTCTAATGACTAGGTACCCCATATGGTGGGAAGAATCAGGCTGGGAGGAGCATGAGCTCTTGACTCCTAACCCAGATGCGTGGGTTAGACCTCGCAGGCGAAGGGAAAGGGGAAGGGGTTAGGAACCTGGGGGAAGGTTACTAGGGACATACATAGTTCATAATTTGGTCTCTATTGTGTTTGGAAGTTGGTATACGATACCGTGTTATTATGTTCTCTAAATATTCATGTATGTATGATACACGGGTACTGCACGTGTATACAACCCCTGCATAAGGTCTATGATACAGGGTACTGTACACGTGTATACAACCCCTGCATAAGGTCTATACAACCCCCATAACAAAAAAATTCCAGTTTACTAAAAATTTTCCCATTATAATGAAATTGTGCTTCATAGAGCAACTATTTTACTGTATATGCCTCTGGCAACTGCGGGCCACCACCTCCATGTTCTTGCATCCAGGTCTCCAACTTGTCAATATAGAGTCCAAAAAGCGTTGGAGATAAGGGGCATCCCTGTTTAATACCTATGGTGTTGTTCACCTGGTGGTCTAACGCAGGCAAAGTGGCATATATTCCATCATACAGCCGGTAGATGGCATTCTGCAAATCCTGTGGGACATGTAGCTCCTGTAAGCGTTGCCACAACAGGTCCCGAGGGACCATATCATATGTCATCTTAAAATCCACGAAACAGCAATACAGGTCACGTTGTGCATTGCGGCTAGCTTCCATAAGGATTCTAAGAGTAAAAATATGATCACTCGTGGAGTGGGCAGGGCGGAAACCTGCCTGGCCAACTGCACGCACTCCAGTTCCCTCCGCCCATTGCGTTAACTTCTTCTCCAGCACCCCTGCTAGAAGTTTTGCGAGTAACGGGCTCACCATGATCATACGGTAGTTGGTGGAGTCATCCCTGCTTCCCATCTTATGAATAGGGGTGACCTTGCTAACCATCTATTCCTGGGGAGGCCCTCTCTGATGAACTGATTGATTATCCCTATCAAAGGCCCGAGCAAAGCTGGCCCACCCCATTTCAACAGCTCGGGCTGAAGTCCCTGCAAGTCCTTTGCTTTACCATTAGCAAGATGCCTAAGGCCCTGGTGGATGTCCACCTCTGAGAGCTGTAGTGTTTCTCCTAGTTGATCTGGCACGTCAGCAATTGCTCCTGGGGGGTTATACAACTCCTCCAACCGCTGTCTCCATTGGTCTGCGGTAACATTTCCAGGTGGTTGATGCCTCTTATACAACACTCTATGCCAAAAGGCTTTTGGCTCAGTCATCAGAAGATCAAACATGCGTTGCTGATTTTCTGCAATGTAGCGATGCTTTTTGGATTTCAAGAATGCCTTATCTTATATTATCTTATATTATAATGTTATTGTGTAAGTGTTGGACCCAGCCCTAATTTGGGCGGCCCAGATTTGATGAAATCCATGGAGGAGATAATGCCCGCGTCGATTCTTTTAAAATAACATGGTTTTTTTTTTTTGCTAGGGTTTAGCGAGGGCGTTAGCACCTTCGGCTGCTAGCTCCTCCTCCGTAATGCATCTTCCGGAACAAATCTCGGGTTACCCTATTCTTTTCGGTGGATTTTGTGGATTTATGGCATTCGGACCCAACGCCTTGCCGATTTGCTTTCCGCTGGCAGAGGCTATGGCACATGATCCGAATCAAGGCACATGAAGGAATGGTAGTATTTGCATGGTGTTTTACCGGAGGATCTTTGCTTTTGTTTGGGATCGAGAAGGCTTGGCATCATCGCCGAAGAAGCTAAGATAGATTTGGATTTGATGGCATTGGCGATCCAACGCCTTGCCGATTTGCTTTCTAGCGGCGAGAGGCTATGGCACATGATCTGAATCAAGGCACATGAAGGAATGGTAGTATTTGCATGGTGTTTTACGGAGGATCTTTGCTTTTGTTTGGGATCGAAGGCTTCGCATTGCTCCAAATGGTGGCTTGGACATGTTCGAAATGTTGAAGGCTGATCGATATCTCGGTGACATTATACAATATCGGCTTTTTGCAGAGTCATTTACGTAGTTGAGCATATACGGTTTTGTCACAAGATCCGGGCAAAGGTATTTTGGTTTTGTTTGTATGCAAGGCCACGCACATTCTAGAAGAAGTTATGCTTATAGTTTTTTGCGGGGTCCTTAGCATTTATGAATGAAAGTTGGAACATTATAGCAACTTGAACTGCCTCAAGTATTGTCTCTGAAAGTATTTCGGCTCTTTTAACTTTTCAGGGAAGGTAAATATAAGTTTCATGCTTCCAAATTCTTTTATGGATCATTACTTTAATTCTTATAGATTATCCCGCCAACTAGATATAAACTAAGACCTTTTGCTTCATTGGATTTGTCTCAAACTTTTTATGCTTTCCAATTCTAAGATTGATATGTAAAAAGCAGTGTTTAAAGAGCAATATGACTCCTAAAGTTTCTAGCAGCAAACCAGCGAGAGCTAATTGTGTCCTCGGACTTCCATAGTCGAGGTGTCCTAGACTTCATAGCCAAGGTATCTAAGTAAGCCTTTTCAATCTTTGCAACACATTTAATTACGAAGGTTGGGGATGACAATGCATGTGAGCAAGAGCATTGTCAAAGAAGTGTCCGAATATAACATATTCTCAAACAAGATCAATTTATTAGGCCTCACGCAGGATTATTTTAATTGCTTGACCAATTTGATTCTTCATTTTTCTATATTCCCCGAGCCTTTATTAGACTTCGGGTGCATTTTTATTACGTTTAAGTTGGCCTATTAGCAGAACAAAAGCCTTTGCTATTTTTCCTTTGGGCGATAACGTTTGATGGATTACGTGCCTTCAATGTCAGATGTTTTCGTTCAAGAAATGCTCACAGGCAATACCGGTCATAGGTTACAAAGTTTAGTTTGTGCAGGCTTGCAACACTGGATTAGTCAGCGAACAAGAATACGATAAGGCAGCATTTCCAAGGTAAAATTGTTACCTCTTATGGTTGGTGTTATTAGGGTAAAAATTTAACTAATGCTTTTGCTTTGTATAACTTTCAGATTGATGGGTCTTCCCACTGCACACTGTCAAAACTTTTCATAGCAAATCAGAAAAGTGAGGTAATTTCTTTTTCTAAAGCGATTGATAACCGCATAATGTGGGAATGCACAAGGCTAACATTATTGTATTTCTTTTGCAGCTTGATTCTATGATGCAGATAGTTCCAAGCCAAATAGCATGGAGAGTCACGAGAGAACTAAATGGAACTAACGTCTATGATGTGGTGAGATATGAAGAGTACTTTGCAACCTGGAAATAATTCTGTAATTGGTCAACTTCATGGAAATTCACCCGAGCCTTCTCTGAGCTCTAGGTTTCTGACTAAAAAACAGAGTAACGGAGGATTACCGATGCGAAGACCTAATACAGGCTTGGAAACTCAATCATATGATAGCAGTCCCCACCGATTAGGAATATCATGACTATTTCTGCAATGCCTTCTGTTCAATATGTTGGAAAATATGTATCTGTTCTAGCAGAGCCGCTAGCCTCTACTTGCAAGTTTTTGCAATTGTAGATTTATTGGGGATGTGACTAGACCATCTGCATGTTATGGACTAGCTGTAAATCTCATGCATAATTTATCTCATTCTGCTGTCAAGGAACCTGTTGCCCCAGTAAGAATTATACCACAAGCTCTGCGTTCATCAGGTACTATAGTTTAATGATTAGTTTAAATATAGAAGCTTTTGATAATTTATTAGCATTTTGCATTTGTCCTTACCTTTGCTAAATACACTGCAGCTGATAATTGTAACCATAAAATACTTTTACTGAAGTCCATTGACAATTTTAGAATGGTTGCTTGGAGGTTGCATGTGAAATATTTGGATGTTGGCATATTGGAACATATTTGGTTGCATAGATTCTTTATGTATTTATAAAATGTGTAAACATACAAGATGCTTGCCATTTGTTCAATTTGATACTTGCCTATCATGCCCGCATGGACAAGGTAGAGAAGCAAACTTTTAGTACATATGCACACAATATCAGACTTAACAACTTTGTATTATCTGGGCTACTGCACACAGTAAATAGTGACATTGCCACATCGAACAAAGCTGCTTTACACGAGAACATCAAACTTAACAATTTTGTATTATTTGGGCTATTGCACAGAGTATCGAACAAAGTGGTCTGCTTTGCCTAATGGTTTGGGGGACCTAGAAAAACACCATGTTTCTTTAATTCGGGGGACTTAGAACAACATCATGTTTGTTTAATTCAATGTTATAGATAATGATAATGGTTTGGAGGACTTAGAATAACACCATGTTTGTGTAATTCACTCTTATAGATAATGAACAAAGCGGTATGCTTTGCCTAACAGTTTGGAGGGCTCAGAACAGCACCATGTTTGTTTAATTCAATGTTATAGATAACATTCGAGCATTTGGATATAACATTCAATTATTATTACAAAACATGCGTTCCAAGTCACTATCGTTAATAGGTTTCCAACTTTGCCTAGGTAAAGAAGGGATTGGACCATAATAAAATGTAAGGCAACTTGGTTCTAACAGTAACATGGAACACTGACTTGGTTCTACTTTGCCTAGGTCAACAAGGCAAGAAAAGTTTGGACCATGATATCCGAGTGTAAGGCAACTCGGTTCTATCATTATCAGGATAATAATTTTGCCTAGGTAAGCAAGGCTAGAAAAAATTAGACCATAATATCCAAATGAAGGCTAGAAAAGTTTGGACCATAATATTGGCAAGGTTACACTATGCTAAAGTGATACCATAATAGTAGCAGGACTAGGATATTGACATTATCAATGTTGAACTTCATAACATTCCAACAATATTCACATATTATATTTTGATATTAGTGTTTCACCCTAACATTTTGAGCATGTAGCTATGATCTTTAGGCATCTTGAGGATGATGAATTTAGTTCATCATTTACAATGTTCGACCTTATGCCCAACTCCACAAAGAGTAAGAGACTTTGACTATAGCATCACCTCAAAACCTACTCAAATGAACACTCTACTCCCATCAGGTTTTCTATGAAGAAGCACCGTGTTGTTCTATGCAAAGCTCTCAGAGATACCGATGCGACACTATCTGACATGAATGAGCTGCTCTAAGTTTCTTTTACACGTTGTTAAGTCTTTCGATACCACACTATCTAACATGAATGAGCTGCTAAGTTTCTTTTACACATTGTTAAGTCTTTGGATGTTTGTGTTATAATAAAAGGTTACAAAAGTTGGATTATTATTGCATGCTTTTCTCATGGCAGTCAAAACATCTGCAGACTTCCAACTTATGCCCAGCAACGCTGGGCACAGTTACTAGTAATGATATACCGTAATTCTTGGATTGGATCAAGCTTTAATTTGAATGGTCGAGATCATCTAAGTGCATCCGAAGGCCGAGCTTTTTGCACGACTTACCACCACCATGATTGGTCGTACCTTGATCTCTTAAGGGGAAAGGGTAAAGGGAAAAGGGGGGAAAGGAAAAGGGAAGAGACAAGAGAGAATGTGAAGGGCAAAAAGGCACGGGAAAAGGAAGAAAAGCAAAGGGAAAAGGGTGCGGATAAGAGAAGAGAAAAAGGCATGAAAAAATGAAAAGGGAAAGAAGAAAGAAAAGGGGAGGGGGAAAAGGTACCTGGGGAAAGGGCACGAGGGAAAAGGGAAGAGATAAAGTGGTAAAGGGAAGAGGAAAGGGCACGGGAAAAAAAGGAAGAAGGAAAGATTGAAGAAAGGGGAAAAGAGAGGAGAAAAAAAGCATGCAAAAATGGAAGAAAAAAAAAAGGCATGGGAAAAGGGAGAAAAAGAGAAGCGTTGAAGAAAGAGGAAAAAGGAAGGGAAAAATGGCATAGGAAAAGGAAGAGGAAAAGGAAAAGGAAAAAGAAAAAGAGAGGGAAATGGAAGGAAAAAGGCACATCGAGAAAAGGGGAAGAGTAAAAGATTTGGGAAATGAGGAAGAGGAAAGGGAAAAGGGATAACAAGAAAAGGATGGGGAGAAGGGAAGAAATAAGGGAAAGTGAGAAGAAAGAAAAAGGAAAGGGAAAAGGAAAGGGAAAAGGGGGAAAGGGAACTTGGAAAAAAAAGAATGACAAAAAGGGAAAAAGGGAAACAAGAAAAGGGAAGTGGGAAAGAGCATGAGAAAAAGGGAAGAGGAAAATGGCGGGGAAATAGAAAAAAGAAAAGGAAAAAAGGGGGAAGAGAGAAAGGGTGGGGAAAAGAGAAAAATAAGTATAGGAAAATAAGAAAAGAAAACAAATGTGGAAAGGCATGGGAAAAGGGAAAAGGGAAAAGGAAAAGGAAAAGGAAAAGGAAAAGGAAAGGAAGGAAAAAGGGCACAAGGAAAGGATCGGGAAGGGAGGAAAACAGAAAAAAAAATCCATTAGGAAAGGGAAAAGGGAAGGGAAGCGGGGGAGCTGAGGAAAAAGGGGAAGAAAATATGGGAAAAGGAAAAGAGAAAAGAAAAAGGAAGGGGGAAAAGAAGAAAAAATCGCACGGGAAAAGAGAAGGGAAAGGGTGGGAAAAGGAGGAAAAGGAAAGCAATGTGAAAAAATAGAAAGAAGAAAGAGGTGGAAAAAAAGGGAAGGGAAAAAGGGCATAAGAGAAGAGAAATGGAAAAAAAAAAGAGGAAAAAGGGGAAAAGGGGGAGAGAGCACGGGAAAAAAGAAAAGTGGAAAATAGGAAAAGGGAAGAGAAAAAGGGAACATAGAAAAGGGGAAGGGAGAAAGGGTGAGGAGATGGGAAAAGGGAAGGTAAAAAGGGCATGGAAAACGGGAGGGAAAAAGAAAAACGGAGGAGAAAAGGGCACCTAAAAAAAAGGAAGAGGAAAGGTCGGGAAATGGAGGAAAAGATAAGAGAAAATAGGCATGGAAAAAAGCAAAAGACTAAAAGATTGAGGAAAAGGGAAGGCATGGAAAAATGGTGGGGAAAAGAGAAGGCATGGAAAAAGGTGAAGGGAAAGGGAGAAAGGCATGGAAAACGGAGAAGAAAGAAAGGGTGGGGAAAGGAGGAAAAGGAAAGGGAAAAAGGTTATCGGAAAAAGGGAAAGGAAGAAAAGGGGTGGGGAAACAAGGAAACATATGCGAAAAAATGGGAAAAAACTGAAAAGAAAAAGAAAAGTGTATAGAAACTAAGAAAAAGTGAAATACGGGATAGAGCAAAAGGGAAAGGGAAACAGAAAGAGAAAGGTATAGGGCTTTTCTCACTGCAGCCCAAAACTTACGCCCAGCAACGCTGGGTACCATTACTAGTAGTCCCTAATGGCCTGTGGCCGGAGCTGTGGATCTAAGATGGTGCGTAGCTGACTCTTCAGAGCCTTACATTCCGCGTCAAACCAGGGGTTTTGAGGGAATTGCACAGTGTCCCTGCGCGGGAGCTTTCTTGCTGCAAAGCATTTACTGGCCGCTGCGAGTAAAGCCTTCACCAACCATTCACACTTATCATGCAATGTATAGAGGGCATCAATCCCAACAAAGTTTAAAATGAAACGCACTTATTTGTCGAAAAAGACTTCAAAAGGAATCTTGAAAGATTCCTAAAATTCCTTTAAAAAAGTCCATTTTAAGATTTTTGTGATGTGTGACAATTTAAGTAATTTAGGTACCATTTTTGAGGGGTTGATTGAAACATAACTTTCGCGGCAAAAATTTTTAAATAGCAATTTTCATCCTCCTAAACTAGAACAAAAAAAATAGTTACTTTTATAAAGTGTAGCAAAAAAGGGGCAATAAAAAAATAGCAAGGGGTAGTAGAGTGACAAAGAAGTGATATATTCAGGTTGTGGAAAATTGTACAAAATTATGAACAAAATTGTCAAAAATATAGGATATTTTGACGCATAATCATCACCGCGAGACACTTCTCATTTTTTTACATGTTCGAAGTCATCGGACAAACTTACATTTGCAGCAAGATCGGGGATGCATCTCATCCTCGACTCATTTATTCCCCGATCACTCGAGCCTTCATCCTCAGCTTCACTCTCAACCTTTGGATGTACTCGAACGATCTTCTTCCTCACCTTTGTCTACAAGTGAGTCTTCATCATCATCTTTTTGGCCACCTTTTTTGGCTTGTTTGTCTAATCCACATGCCGACCTTATTAAAGTTTGAGTGACCATACGTAACTTATTAGCAGCAAATGTAACAAAGTCATATGCAAGAACCTTTACTTTAGATCTATGACGAAGTGCTTGCTTTGGACTTAGCTCTCTTTCCCACTCCCCTGCTTTTACCATCTCAAAGTATAACTCCCACCTTAAAAGCATTGGCGGTCGTTCTCATCCGAAGGCACTTTTAATTGAGCGGAATTCCATCCTCTTGTTACCTCCAAGATTAGCTAGCGGAATGGCCTCCCGTATTCATCATTATCACCGGGACATTTATGAGCATTCCTTTCTCGAATCTCCGAGATGAACCCGGAGCATCGAGCAACTTGTTGTGTCATGCGTCCTAGGGCGATGTACATGACTCGTCATCTTCATCCGAGCTAGCCAATATCTCTACATGTTCCTCTTGATTTCTCCAACTTGCATGCTGGGGAGGGTTTGCCTAGAGTTAGATGTGGCCGGTCTTCGACCTTGTAATGAAGCTTGCAACATGTCACGTTGCCGAGGAAAAATTGAGGCCACCATAAGCACCGCCTTGCTAAAGTGGTTAGGAGAGCAGATCAATACTTGTCTCAATACAATCCAATGATTTATTTGAGTCAAATGCTCTTCCCCCTCCTTTTTACTCTTCTTGTGATTTCTTTCAAGCTTTTAGAGGCATTTGCTACTGCAGAGAGCATGGAACTAGTATTGGGGATGTTGCGAATGAATTGAATACCTCGCCGCCGGCCGCATCGCAAGGATGTGGCATATTTCTTTCTTGTAAGATGGCCTTGCCATCTACAAGTGAAATTTTGATCCGACTTTGAAATGTAATGTTTTCTCAAGGGCTCAATAATAGCACGCTGACCTAGTTGATCTTCTCCAAAAATCCATTCCTTGAAATCATAAGTTTCTTCCAATAACTCACGTCCGGACGAGGATTGTAGGAATCTTGATGACCTCAATCATGGTGGCGGGCTTAGAGCTTTTTTTCGAGCAAGACGTTTAGAGAACCTTATCTAACATCCGATCAATTTGGTCGTGTATGACCAACAAGTAAAGAAAACCAATCTTCACCTTCTTGAAGATTTGTTTCTCTACTAGCATAGCACAAAGAAGCAAACAACGCTTCGATTCTTATTTTCCCTTGTCGTGTTATCTAGTCAAGATACGTAGCCCAGGCATGATATGTTCTAGATTGGAAAGAAGCTTATTCAATATTGTGATAGTGAGATTTGATCGCAGCATGAATGTTTGGATAATCAAAAAAAATGCCTTGCAAGATAGTTTTCCATTAAATACCATAGCACCAACAACATGCGGATGTATGAAATCTTCTTCAAGAAGATCCTTAGGCACATTGACAAATGTGGTAGGGTGGTCTTCTCTCGTCCATTCCATCAATAACAACCGATATGTAGTTGAGTGGTTGTTCCAAATTCTTTCTTCCTATGTTTTATCAATTTTCTCCTTTCCAAAGATTGTTGTTTCTCTGTGCTTGTTCAGTTTCTCCTTCAATGCATCCGAAAAGGAAAATATGTTTAGGAAAGAACCTACTTTTTAAGTAGAACTAGGCAAGAACACGCCCCCGAAGCTTACTTTTTAGTGTGAAGTGTCCTTGCATTTTGTCTCTGAGCTTTTAATTCAGAGCATGTAGCACAAACGGACATCCTATGCTTTCTAGGAATGGCCACGCCGCAGGAAAACTCTTTTTTCCAGAGCATGAAAGTAAGAGTAGGGCAGAAAAGCGTTCTCTCCGGCCTCAACACACATCTCCTTATAATTATCGTAGAACTTCTTGTTTCGTGAAATTGTCACCAAGTGGTACATAGGGTCAAGTAGGGGAGTTTTCTACAAGACTCTTAAAGAAACCTTCCATCCAGAAACACATTGAAGGGCATGAATTCTCGGTTATGCCTCCCGAATGGCAAGAGGTCATTGATGCCCCGGATTCTGTCGCCTTTTCTTCAGCGGTCAAGTAAATCACGCCGCCTAAAGCATGAATCAATTTGAAGGTCGCGCGTTGATGTGACGGCAGGGCCTGGGCTGTGTAAAGTAAATTTCTCACCATCATCCGCCTAATATTGAAGGCTAAGTAGCCCCCTTTGGTCTAGCGAGTCATTGAACTCAGAACTATCACGGTTAACCTCAATTCCTTTTAGTCCAATCTTACAAAACAACGTTGAGAACAAAGGCTTTGTATGTGTTGCCCGCAAGGAGCCCCAAATCCGCCCATGAGTTTCTTTCTTAACGGTTGTACATGCTCTCTTGTGTAAGTTACGCTTTTTAAGATTTTTACTTTTGGGCTTTGAATTCAACATGGACTCTTGTGCTTTGTAGGTCCTCGCCTCGAGACATCAACATGAGGTGTTTCTTGCGTCGAGAGATCAACATGAGGTGTACTTGTAGATCTTGAGAGGTTTGATGTGGGCAAGTCCAGGGGGGGAGGTGCTTTCCCTCTCTCGGGAAAAAGTAACGAGGCCGGTGACGAAGGACCCAGCCTCCCCGGCGCTGAGAACAGGGTGAGTTGCGTGTCGGTCACACGCTTCCCACTTGTTGCAGTACCATTTAGCGAAATGGATGGAGTTGGTGTGATTTGCCTCCGTGGGAGGGAGCCACGGTGGACTATGGGGGCGTACTAAAATGAAGTGGAGGAGGTAGTCCCACCTCTCTAGCCCGGGAGGTAAAACGCATTGGTGGGGGGCGTACGACGTCAGGAGCAGTGGGGTGGTGGAGTAAAATTGAACTGGTGGTGGAAGCCGAGAGGTGGTCTGCCTGGAGTAAACTCAACAGTGATGGGTGTTGGAATGCTCTGATGAATATTCGTGGCTACTCCCGTGTCTGTTGAGGAGGTGTGAAAAAGCCATTGCAGGAGGAAGCTCATGAACAAAAAGAGTTGAGCTTCTCATATTTTTTCCTCGAGCCATACTAAGATAAATTTATGGTGCTGATATAAATTTGAGCATGCGGAAAAAAAACTTATATGGCATCGTATAAATTTATAACAAGAGATGGTATAAAAATTTATACAGAGGGAGGGCAACATGAAATGTAAACTAGATAAATTTATACGAAAACCCCGCTGCACACTTGTATTGAAAAAAACTTTTATGGAGAAGCGCTTATATGGTGCGAACACTTAGCAGAGGTACTTTGTCCTGGCACGGCCAATCTCTATTTTCTATATCGCGGCTCGGGTGGCTTTCAGCAGTCTGGCTCCTCCTCTGCTGTTGCTCTGGAGCGTCTATCTGGCGGGTCCTCACACATCATAGCCACACGTAAGTCTACTACGTCTTGTTCTAGTTTCTCTTTTGTTTTAATGCGCACAAATTATGGCGTACGGTATAAATTTATCACAGAGTATGGTTACTGGTCGGTATAAATTTATCTGCGCTCGAGCCGCAATGAGGTATAAATTTATCTTAGTTCGAGAACCGCGGTCGGTATAAATTTATCACAGATGTAGTTCTGGATCGGTATAAATTTATCACCACTTCAGCACGAGCGATAAATTTATATCGCCTGTATTGCTTAAGATAAATTTATACCGAGGAGCTCGATTCAAGATAAATTTATACCGGGCCGTTAACGAAAGCAAGATAAATTTATACTGCTCCAGAATACGTTTCAAGAGTAAATTTACACCGCTAGTACTGATTTCATAAATTTATATCGCTGAGCACCCAGCAAAGATAAATTTATACCGCCGAGCACTGTGTATAAAATTTATACCGACCGGTGGCTGGAAACGTATAAATTTATACCGCCGAGCACCGCGCAGATAAATTTATATCGATTAAATTGGTCAGATAAATTTATACCGCTTGTGCTCCGTTTTAGTAAATTTATACCGATCCGTAACTATTTGGAATCTTGGTGTCTAGTGCTTAAAGAAGTGTCGCTAAAACCTTTAATATTTTAGTAATATTCTTGCGTTTTAAGCTTAAATAACACAAATAAAGTGATAATTTAGTGTAGATTTATGCTCTTTTCGCCTATTTTTACTTGCTTTTATGTTACAAAAGGTCGAAAAAGGTTCTGCTTTCTTGCATAAAATGGCTTCTTTACGCTTTTTCCAGCCCCAAGATCGTTTGTACACAAGGGCTACCATCAAAGGTCGCACCCAATAGAGCCACGTATTATACGAACTAAAAGATTGTGACGCGGGGCACGGCCCACGGGGGAGAGCAAACCCACAAACGGAATTGAGGCGCACTTTACTTGCGTCATCAATCGTGAAGGCAAGTACAAGACCCACGATTATTACCCCCGCCGCTAAATTGTCAACCTTATATACACGCTTCTATGATGAAATTTTTAATGAAGTGCATGTATGACAAGGGGAAGTCTTCTACGCTTTGAAAGTAAATGCTCAATAAGCATGTGCAAACCCAAAGATGTGCATGAGCACGTATCATTAAATTACAAGAGTGGCTATGTAAGTATTTTTGTTTAGTGTCTTTACGTATAAATTTATACCGGCCATCCTCCTAACTTAACCCCCGCATACAGATATAGTGGACATTTTGATGTCGGGTTTGTGCTTTTAAGAAACAAAGTTGGTCAGCACCAGGGTACCCCACCGCCCAAGTATCAAGAGCTTGAAGAGAAGGACGAGGAAGTAGAAGAAGAAGAGTGAAGAGGAACCAAAGGCAACAAAGGGAAAGGGTAGGAAGCATTCCCGTAGTAGATACACGTGCTCCTACAAAAAAAAAGAAATCTAGAGCACAAAGTCTTTGACTATAGAGGAGTCACCGCTCTTTCGTAAGCCTGGAGCAGATATTGTTGTGAAGCCCAAGCAGATAAATCAAGTGGTATTCTCAAGCGGGTGAATGACACTAAACCGCTAAAGCAAAACTATTTCTTTGACATTGAGCACCATTAAGAGGCCACCTAAAAATGAAGATGGGGGGTCGAGTGCTCTGGTCCTAGGTCGATAGCGGCGACATGTGGCTATATCAAAACAAAGAATGAGAAGGAATCATGCCCATGTGTCGCCACTAGTTGTTATGGTGGGCGTTTTCAGGTCAACTAACTAAAAGATTACAAGAAGGCTGATCAAGATTACACATACTACGTTCTTGGAGGCACACATAGTTACAAGGCAAGGAAAAGAACTAGCAAAAGAGGAAAGCCGTGAATTTAAGTGTGGAAGGCGTTGAAGCACATATATACACGTTGGTTAACAGATGAAGAAGCAAAAGTCACGCCGGAGTCATAATCTCTACAATGACTTCAGATTAAAAAATGAGTTTAATAGACAAGATCCGCTTCATGCACCGAGTAACGCGGGAATTTAAACAAATGCATGGAGAGGATTTTAAAAAGCAAAGAACAAGCCGGCAGAACCCGACAGCCCGCTGCGTGGCAGTCTTTGCCTTCATTCGTTCTCGATAAAAGCCCATTATGGCGTAAGCACAACGATAACTACTTTAAATTCTGCATTCGAGGAGATGGTCAAATAAATAAATGCTCTTCTTTCTATGTTTTTGTAGTAATGTTTAGCGTGGTTACAAGTGCCTTGTACGGGTACTCAAATTATACCGTGTGATTATAAGTTATCTGCATGGGCCTAGTCACGGTATAAATTTATCACAGATGCGAGCACGGTATAAATTTATCTGCATGACAAGACAGTTTAAATTATCTTGCAGGTGGCGGACGCGGTATAAATTACTCTGGAATCATAAATGTGATATAAATGGCAGGTGCCCTGTCGCGGTACAAATTTATAGATGCCTGAGCTCATGATATCAATTTATCTGGTGCCTGATGCAGCGGTATAAATTTATCTGAGTAATCGAGCGTCAAATTTATAATGACACACACCATGCGTGTTAGAAAGTAAATGTGCAACATATTCTCTTACGGCTAAACACTAAACCCAATAGCGTTTGTCCATTTCTGGTGTGGGATCTTCAAGAAAAGAATTTTTGTATGTTCGAGAAGATGGTGAGCTTAAAGAGCAAAACCCGACTCCGCCGGTAAAACAAAAAGGGTGGAGAATTAAAACAGAAAATATAGGCATTTGTACCACAGGCTGATTCTGAGGATTAAACAAAATTTTTGTTAAGCCTTTTGAAGAAGTCTCATTATTGAAGTGGTGTTTGATAATTGTTTCTTTGGGTGGAAATTCTCTTGGAAATGATTTTATTTAATCTATTGTGTTTTCTCACAATATTCTTGAACAAGGAAAAGGGGGCTCCCATTTGATTTTTAAACTGGTTAAGTAGACCAAGGAAGAGGCGAGACTTAAGGCAATCGAGCGAGGAAGGAGGTGCGCCACTAGCGAAACTGACACTTCTTATGAAGATTTACAACGATTTGAGTCGGGGGCGCATGTCTGAGTTATTGAGGTGGCTGCGGTGGGGACACTTTGGAGAACTTTACATTATGCGTGCGGATCTTCCTATGGACAAGTGGGGCAGTGGCACCCGGCCAGGGAGGGCTTTCACGCAGTGATTACTCTTTTGAGAGGCGCTGAAGGAAGTCACATGTCTGCCTAAGCGGAGGTCATCATTTTCCATTCGGACCTACAAACCAATGTCGATTAGCAAAACCTATGGGGTATGCGTAATCTGGAAGCTTTGTGCGTTTGGTAAACAACATTTAGCAGCTTTTCTTTTTAGTAACTCAGGTATAAATTTATACCTAGCAGCCTAAGGTTTAAATTTATATAGCAAATGTCTGTATAAGTTACTCGACTTTGCTTGGCAATTATAAATTATCTGTAAGGCAACTCCCCAGTATAAATTTATCTTGCTCCCACCTCTTGAGCTAACTTATTTTCTTGTTTTTTATTTTACTAATATTTCATTGTTGTCTTTGTTGGCGGGCTTAAAACAAAGCGTTAAGGGTCATGGTGGTGGTCGGCAGTAAGTTGTTTGAGAGCATTTCACATAGGGTTTCACCGGCCTTGGGGCAGCCAAAAAAAAAAACCATGTAGTTCACTGTCCCAGAGAATGAGAAGACTCTACTCCACCGCAGTGTTCAGTTCCGTGGTTTACCCAAAAATTCTAAGACCCATGACAAAGTATTTGTGGTGTCCCATGTCAGAAGCACAGCTTATTAATAATTTGATCTGGTGGTTTTCATACAGGAATTTGGATCTTAGGCATTTTACGGCTCAGGCACCACAATGGTTGTGCCATGAGGAAACAATGTTGTCTCCGTCGACATAGACGGGACCAAAATAAATTTCATCAGGACCGGGATAAGCTCTTGTAGATCACTTTCACAGTGAAAGCGAAATTAGGGAGCAAAAAATGGTGCTGGCGATGCCGAAAACACATACGAAATCCGGCCTCCACGCCACGGGGAAGAAGAGATGAGAGGTGGAGTTGACCGATCACAGGCTTACATGGTGCACAGGCAGGAGGAAACAGCTGTGCACATACCATTGGAATCGAAGGCGTCTCTGCTATTATAACCTCGCAAGAGACTGATCCTAGGGAGAGAGTCCACATGGGCCCAGGAAAACCACCTCCGTATATAAATTTATACGAAGACTGACATTTTAAACTATCTTTCATTTGTAATCTATGTACTGAAATTTCAATATATTTTGATGAAGATTTCTCAACTGGCTTTGTCTCTTCAACAATGCTTAATTAGAACAATTCTTTTTTTGATTCATGATTCGAGACTCTTTCTCTTTTCTATGTTTGATTTTCTTAAGTACTTATATTAAGCTTGCGAAGCACAAAACTATATTTGTATTTTCAACAACAAATACTTAATGAGTTTTTAAATGTAATGTATCTCTCCTCAAAACAAACTTTTTTTCCTTCTTAAAAATTAAAATGCTTCAAAATGTTACTTTTGGGGTATTCCAGATGCTATTTGCTCTGACAATCTATTTTGCTCCTATTTTGTCCATTTTTTTTCAAGTTTCCAATTTTATAAAGGAATCTTCAGCACTTCTTAAATAAGTCGTTCATTTCTAAACCTTGTTC